>KZ308761.1:366338-378037 GCA_000376725.2 Ladona fulva | reverse complement strand
TAAGTGCACGGGGATAATCAGTTCTGATAATTTTTATAAGAAAATTACGTAAAGCAGGCTTTCATGACTTGAAAACAGTAGAATAAATATTATAAATAATTTATATGATAAGAAATATATTGAGTTATTTTGATCTTGCGGCAGAATTTTTTTGTGCTAAGGAGGACCAGATATATACGATAATAGATATATTTTAAGCTAAATTAAGTTCCATCATACTTGACGGGGGCGTTTACTAGTTGTAAATTAAAGAGTGCATAAATGTTTATGCAGCAAAATATGGCTGCAAGAACAAGAGAGATTATAGAAGTATTAAAAACTACGCCCATAATTACGGGTTCACTCCTAAAGGAAACAGCGTGAGAGATATACCTATGAATCCGTATAAAGAAGAGTTCATTAAAAACTATTTGTAGGAATTAAAAACGGGGTTTTGTTCTAAAAGCGCGATTGAATGCAAGTAAAATATAATCATCTCTCTATCCTTTGGCATATAATCTTTCCCTTCCAGGAAAAGGTAATTTTGAAATCGATAAGTAAAAGATGAGGTATCCTCATTATAAGTTTGATACTCAGTAAAAAGCGGAGAGGTTAATACGAAGGGAAAGGCCTTTGCTAATGGAAAGAATCGCTGCTGAGAGCAAAGAGGAAGGAAGTGAAATTGACTTTAGCTAGGATTAATTAACAGGAACACAAATTAATTAAGGCACTCCTCGAAAGCAAAAATTCTAGGAGCAAATTTAAGAGAGGAAGGTGCTCCGTATTATTATTTTAGCACCTTTCAAAGTTCGACATTTAAATATTCGCGGAATCAATGTCACAGATGTGTATTTGCTTTTAACGTTATGTAAACGAGAAGAATACGATGAATTATTTTATCGAACCCGCTCTATTTTTCCGTCGCAAAAATGTCAAAGGTAATCTAACATGCAAAGGGAGGAGATTGAGCCTGTGTGTCTGTATCACTTGAGTTCAATTACAGGAAGTTTTTTATTTTCATATGAAAAATATCGCTTTTTTTGCGTGTAAAATTATTTAATTTTAAAGGATTACATCAATATTTGTTGACAGATAAATTCCAAAGTTTTATTATAAAAAAGAAACATTAAAGGATATTTTTCTTAGTATAAAACGTAGTTTCGGTAGAAAATCAGAAAAAGTTTGATAAAATAAACGGATTTTCGGTCAAACCTGCCGGCTTTAAAAACGTGTCTCCTTGATGACCTCGGACATTCCTGACGCCGTATCTCACGAGAAGTGCGGGGGCCCTGGATTTTAAAGTGCCTTTGTAATATAAGAGGACAAAATTATACGGCAAAAATCAGATTTTAACATACAAGCGAGTCGAGTAAGTCATGAAAAATATTAGTTTCTTTCAATACTTGCAAGTATCCTAAATGTTTGCTAAAAGACGCCACAGGATTTTTATGTTTCTGAATTAGAAATTCATGGCTCCAATGCGTACGGTATCGGGGCCCTCCAAGCCACAGTTTCCGGGGACCCCGAAATGTTTAGATGTTCTAGAAAGAGTACATTGGGAAGATATGGCAATTACGAATGCGTGGGAACTGTCAAGGGAAGAATGTCAAGGCACGTCATTATATCGGATGAATCTAGTTGGTGAATATGAATCACGTGTCGTTTTGATCCTTTCTGAAATGGATGGTCATTGGTAGCCCTATGGAGAACAGCACCTTTCAGAAGCCGCCACCAGAGGCTTTCATTTTGGTACGAACTCCTGCTTTACCACAATGGGGCAGATACTGGAGGTCATCCGCGGAACCCTCATTAAGGTCACCGCATAGATCATAGACGCTGTTTTCTATTGAAAAATAGAGAGAGGGATAATTGATGATGGCGCTGGTGTCGCACGGCGATAAATTCCACAAACAAAAACGAAGCGATAAGCGGATCATCACCCAACTAAACGTGTCGCTGTTTTTTGCTGAAGGTGACAAAGTTTTTGCATATGAATTGTGGGTACGATTTTCGCAACTTTCGCCTTCACCTACACTATGACAATGCAACAAAGATGTGGTATTAGAAATCAAGAAATATTTCAAATACATGATAAACTCGTTCAAATAGTTTTCGGAAACTTTCAAGAAAAATCCAGAATAAATTTAAGTGAGATTACTGCTGATCATTGTTGTGCTTAATACTGAGAATTCTTGACCAATTCACGCACATAACCGTGAGTTATAACAATTGCTTGTTTCCGAACAACAATAAATTAGCTTAAATGTATCCAAGTTGCAGCTTTGTTTCAAATTACAACTATAGTAGGTGATACTTTCGAGTAGTATTATTGAAATGATTCGAATGATGTTCACAACAACATATGAGAAGAGTTGCCTTTTTCCGAACAACAATAAAGTAACTGGAACGTATCCAAGTTGTAACTTTGTTTCAATTATCAACAGCACTAAGCTATAAACTCTAATTTTATTGTTGGAATGATTCGAATGATGTTCACAACAATAATATGCGCACAACAATAACGTAGCTGAGAACAAAAACGCAACATTTTCACGTTACATTAGGAATCTTTTTATTTCTGTCTATCGTGGAAAGCTACCACAAAATTAAGAAGAAAACAGTCGGTATTGTTAAAAGTTGTTGTCTGTGAAAGACAATGTACGTCTTCCAGGAACATTATACGTCCGTTATACGGGCTTACAGCGACCTGACCTCAAAAGCGATAAAATTTATGGTCGAAAACAGCCTATTAAGTTCAAACAGGCGAACCTTACGAACGTGAAAAAATTAAAAAATGGAGCGATTTTTGTTTTCAGAGGATTTAGATAATGGTCCGGGGGTTCTTTGGGAAGAGGTGACGTCAGTTCCGGTGGGAAAATTTAAGGTCTGTGGGTGTCGGAGGATGAATTTATAAACACGTTCCTCCGACGGCGTTAATTTTTCCTGTGTGTAATTAATCGCGGGTCGATGGGTCTCTTTGTCGGCCATTCATTCATCCTCTTGGAGAATCCAATAATATCTCCACAAAGGGCTGACAGCCGGGCATCGCAAATGTGATAAAAGAGGATTCCTCTGAATCATTAAGCGAAAGATGCTTTGGCGAATTGTAATCAAATTTCGGCGCAAATGACGCAGTCGCTGGGAGCGAAGGTGAGCCGAAAATAAACCGATTTAAGTCTGCAAGCGATCCTCGAGATGTTAACGTCAATCCTCAGGAAATAACTTACGTCATCGAATGTTTAAATATCTCATATTTGAGAGGGATATTAAGGAGCCTCTTTCAAGGGCTTATGCGATGGCTCCATTGCTAAAGCAACATTTCTTACGCATACGCTTATTAAAATTGTTGAAAGATGCATTAACATCTTTTTTAATCTTCTTGGTAATCCTGTTTACACAAATAATTTTTAAAGCAATCTAATTTATGCCAATGCTTACAGTAGCCATGATGACAGCAATTCTGATTATGTAAACCTGTGTAAACCAAAATTATACAAATTAATTTTTAATATTGTATTGCATCAATCGCATCATTGCAACAATACTATTCGAAAGAATCACCTACTTTTGTTGTAATTCGAAACAGACCTCTATTACTTAACCGTTTATAGTAATGCCTCCGGCATTGCCATGTGGTATATCAGCTGAAGTAATCTGATTTACACAGGTTTAAAAATTTAGTAAAAGTGCTTATAATAACCATGGTGATAGCAATACTGTTTATTTTAAACCTGATTAAACCAACATTGTTTAAAGCAATTTGTAATATCGCCTCCATTATATAACCGTTTATAATAACGCCTCCTGCATTGCCGTATTGTTTATCAGAAAGTAATCTGAGTAACGCAGGTTTAAATAAGTGTATTTTCAACAAACTCTTTGCGGACCCAAAGATAAATATCAATAAATATTAGAAGAAAAATATAACTTCAAATATCGACATAAAATATAGACGGTCTAAGTACGGAACATTGAAAATTATGCATTACCACGAAAATATGGGGCATTAAATCCATTTCCAAGATGTGAGCAAGAATATTAAATGAGCTATCTGTAAAATAGTAGTCATCTGTAAGTGCCAGCCATTACTTCTGACTTATATTTACAGATGTTTCCTGTGAATATTCCACTAAATAACTCCTGACGTCGAACCAGTAGCGGTTTGGAGGAAATAAATTATTACCTGCAAGAGGTATGCGAAATTTCAGAGCTTTGAAATCCTAACTTTTGGAATTCAGGCAAACAAACACGCACAAAAACTCAAGAAAAAAACAATGAAAATTTTCCATAATTTAATCAATTAGAATCCATAGAAATAGATGCGGAAGAAGAAGATCAGGAAGAATATAATCTTTGTAATCTAATATTCTTTGATGTATCGAAATGTTTTCAATACATAGATATATTTAATTTATCAATGCATCGATAAAGTTCGGTATGTTGAAATAAAAATATAAAATGAAAAATAGATTTCTAATCATGTTGATATGTAATATATGGATGAAATTTGATAAATCGATAAATTTGATACAATAATAGCATTCGATATATCGATAAAACTCGATATTTCGTAAACAATTTAACGATTCGCTTCCTCAAAGTCACCCAAGGAATATTTAATTCCCTTAGCCTACTGGTAAGAAACATTTCTATGGAAAAATTAATTTAATTGCTGAGTTAACCAAGATATGTATTTTTTCACAACGTAACTCAAAGTTAATTATATCACCTGGAAAGAAGGGATAGAATTATCAAAAAGATTCTTTCGATGTAATCGTCTTTTACAGTTTCTCCCGCCTCCGTGTGTTTATAAAGTGACGGATAAAATAGCTCCTAATGAGTTATTTGAGTCGTGCAAAAGATTCCCTTTTTCATGCAGCCGTTACACTACAGTGGGTTATGAAGATGACACGGAGTAAGAAACTCTTTGCAAATACATTTCTTATGTTTTATTTTCATTCGAGAAACATTCGTGGATCAACACAAAGCAAACGTCGTAACATTTCTGACACAAGGAAAGCTTCTGATAATTCACAGAATTAATTACTTACTTGTGAGACCAGAATGGAAGATATGAGTGGTATATCTGAGTGATTCATAATGCATACAATTTTCTCCGTAACGTCCTCGCACAAAGATCAACGACGACCCAGTTTATCCCATTAAAACAGCAGCAGACTAACGAATAGAATTTCGTATTTATTCATTTGGAAATATGCAATTTGGCTCGTTTAAGGAATAACATGCTCGTTCCACGAGTAATTTCTCGTTAGACATTTTAAAAAGCTCACTATTAAAATAAATAACATACCTTTTCCGTCATAAATAACTGCTAGAGAAGAAAAATTAAAAGTTTCATAAAAATCTGATAGTGAAGTTAGTACTTTCTAGATTTTCCCTACTCTTCTTCGAATATTGAATCGTGCAGTTTAATGATTAATAATAAAAAATTGCTTTAACACAGAATTATAAATATTTATAAAATAGAATTAACGTGTATTAAATCAAGGTTAATAACATAATACATTGTATATTCATCTATTTTTTTCCATTTAATTACAACAAGTGGTTGGATTGCATAGCCATACACGAAATCGCAACTTCAACTTCGTTATGGGAACGATTTATCAGAACTCTAAGATTTACGAACAATAGACATATTTTATCAAACTTTTCGCGATTTTTATATTTAGATGGATAAAATATATTCCACGTAAAATGCGAAATACTTATTACGTTTTAGATGTAGATATTTAGACAAATAAAATATATACCATGCCAAAACTGAATCCCTATTAAATTTTCGGTTTAACGGTCTTTCGATTTCGGTCGACCATTACATCAAATTTATTCTACGAAAGAAATGGTCAGAAAACTGAAATGAAAAAGAAATTCTACTAGTGTTTCACACAGAAGTGACTGACGTCGGATAATCATTCAAACAAACACAACGGCCAGAACGAATAGATTCAAGAACTCATTCTTTCCGCGAACGATACGCGAAAATAATCGATTAAGGAAATGGTGCATGCACCCCCTGCCACACGCCGAAAGGCGGCTTGCAGGGTAAAAACATAGACATAGACAACGGTGGTTATCAAAACAGAAAGAAATGCCTCAAACATCCTTTGATACAACCAAAAATAGTGATTTCTAAAAAGAGACAACGTTAATGGCAGGTGAGCGATGATTGCTCTGAATTCCCATTAAACCTCCGCCTTCAAATCATTTCATACTTTCATAAAATCGTCTCTTAAGCCCATTCTCTTTGCCCAACTCTCCCTCTCTCTCTCTCCACACCATTCTCTTCCATTGCGTAAAAACTGACCGGGAGCGTGAATAAACACGCAGAGCACGTATTGTTTTCGGCAATTGTCCAAGAACAATCGCGATACAATTCTCGGGAACATTTTAAGTGCGCGCAGGTGAGAGAAATGGGAAGAATTGAAGAGGGAGAGAGACGAAAAGAGGAGATGAAGGAGGTTTTAAAAAAGAAAGGCGTTCACATAGCATTAACACCCCCTTTTCCAAAACCCACTTCACCTCGCGTTCGAACGTTCATTCTAAATTCCCCGGCGGGAGGAGCACATCTGGAGGAGAGCGGCGCGGTTTTTTAAGCACTTAAACACACATATTTAAAAAATGTTACTCTCATTTGTTTCTGCGGGGAAGAATGGGAAGGGTGGGGTAATAATTAAAGGGATGAAACTCCGTAATAAAGCAGAGGTGGAAAGAAAAGGGTCTTAGTCGGGAGATAACCGTCCAGTAAAGCAAACAAGGAAGGGAAGGGTTGCTAAGGTGATAGTTTATCACTCCGACATGATGTACTCACGGATAGAACATTAAATGGAAAAGAAGGAGATTTTGAGTTGAAAATAACCGTGGGAAGAAGTAAATTTATGATATTCTGCGATGGAAGGTGAGCTTAGCTAATGAATGAGGGTAATTGTGCCGAAATGAAACGATTTAACAAGTTTTCGCTTTTAAATGCAGTGATTTCATGGTATTGGAAGTATATGAAAGGACTGAGAAAGAAATTAGTGGTAAATATTCATGATAAATTTGACAATAGTTTTGGAAGTATCGCTCAAGATTGTGATATTTAGAGAAGCAGGGGAAGATGCCTCCTTATGATTTTTAAATGGTCCTAGACGTACCCCTGGACGTAGCTAAACTAGTTACAGGGTCGTTTAAAATAATCAAACATATACAAGAAGTTAAAAGAAAATGACTACAATGATCGTTCATAAATAGATTCGACAGTAGTGTTTCGACTATGGTAGAATCCCTGGCGTGGACTTCGCTTAGGGATAAACTTCGTCTGTAATAAAGTACCGACGTAAGCTTTCCGAAATGTTTATCACTATAGATC
Source organism: Ladona fulva (assembly GCA_000376725.2). NCBI lineage: Eukaryota > Metazoa > Arthropoda > Insecta > Odonata > Libellulidae > Ladona > Ladona fulva. Next base: position 370,686 of record KZ308761.1, on the reverse strand, counting down.
TCATCTACGAGATAGCTGATATTCCGGTTAGCAACGTGCGAGAGCTCCGAGAGAAAACTAAGGAGTGATTCAGGGAAGTGATTGCCTGGGCGGATAGTTATTTCTGGTCGTTTTTCCCCTCTTAGTATTAGAGAAGCTATTAGCTAACGGAGATGGTTTCGGCCTTTACTTGGTGGTAAATCATAACGAAATATGATGGAAAAACTTTAATAAATACTATACCACACAATTTAAGCTATTAGCTGTTAGGGTGTGATAGGGATATCGGTGTTTTTACACCCCCTGCCACGCGCAACTGGCGGTTTTCCAGGTTTAATTGTAAATGTAAATGTAAATATAGCATCAGTTCACATACTGAATTAATGTAATGTGATATGTACATTTTAAGTCTTTATCAACTAAATGTAAAGCTATTTAGATGTTAAAATGAATACAGTCCAGGGAGATCTGGTGGAACTTCATAACGATGAGAGTATTTATTTCAGTACGTGTACAGGCAAGTCCACAAATGGTAAAAGGTACAAACAGTACAAACGTTGTACCTTTTACCATTTGTGGACTTGCCTGTACACGTATTGAAATAAATACTCTCATCGTTATTTCTATGTTTACAATAAGGTGTTTTGAGTTTCTAGAGGAGATTCATGGTAACGAAACATGCCAGATAGGGTGGAATATTTCGTTGAAACAAAAAGGTTGCTAAAAATGGCAAAAATTACTTGATATTTTGTTAAGATCGCAACATTAGCAAAAGTAGGAAAACGGGTAAGGGTGATTTTGCGCATTCCATTCACAAGTCCATTCTTCCTTGGGATTAGCAAAGGTGTTAGCTACAGCTAAGGAAATTTTCAAAGCAACCTATCGACATAAAGGAATCGAGAAATCTTTGATGAAGATTACTTTGGTTTTTTTAGTTTTGCTGTATAGAAGTCAAAAATTAAGGAAGGAGAACAACTAAAGACTGGAAGTTTTCGAGGTGATTTCTGTGTTGAATAGAATTTGGTTGATAAAAAACATGTGGAAGAATCACAGATAAGGGAGTATTGATGGTGGAAACGATCCCGAGATAGAGAAAATGGATGTGTCAGATATTGAGAGGAGAGGAATTGCTAACGAAAATAATGGAAGGTGGAATGCGAGGGGAAAGACAGAGGGAAAAAATGTAGTATGAAGAGTGGGATAAGTTATCAGAAATAAAGGAGATGCAAGTTAGGAATTTTAGGGACACGTGAACTTATCGTGGGGTAAAATATTCACGGGCTTAGAATAGTTTGAAAGGGTTAAGAACCGTTGTAACAGGACTTAAATGCCGTAAACCATATGATGTGTTTGTTCTAATGGCAGTAAACGGAAGATTTAGAAGTACTGCTTTGGAGAGATGGAAAGGACTGGGTTGATTTGTGACATCCGCCTTCTCCTTACTAACTTGGAATTTTTAAGAGACAAATATAATAGCAGCGGAATGTGATACCTTGTTCAGGTGATACTGCTCCATGTCTAGGCTGTACAATTTGTACACAAACGAAAAGCCTTATATTGCTGCGTTTCACTTAAGGACTAAAATAGAGAATTCATAGAATTGTCATGCATTACTGACAGCATTATCAACTCAATCAACAATTGACCTATGTCATACTATCAAAATCGTGAACAAGAATGTGAGAAAATAAATTAAAATTAAAGAGAAGGTATTACTTTGTCCTTTAACAAAAGAAAAACGAAGAATATTACATTTATTCAGACGTGATATCAGGTTCGAAATAGAACAGTGTTGTTTATACCCCATGCCAATCTCCGATATGCGGGTAATAATTATATGTGTATTAAAAACGAAAAATTGAACACAGTTTTCAATATAATGAGCACTTATTTTGATGATAAACGGAATGCGATGGAAAGTCCTAAATGAATACCAAGAAAACGGGTTAAAATTGACTCAGCGCCTGAAGCCTAATTCAGTAAATATAGCTGAATAGTTAGAGCAACCGACCGGCGATTGTTAGCTCCGAGTTCAATACCCGGTCCTGTCAGACTTTTTTTTATCTCCGTATCTCCTTGCGAATAATTGAAAACCATTATTCAAAATCACTATTATGTCATCGGATCAAATGCTCTAGGATGCAGGTTCGGAATAATTGGAAGAAAGGAGATTAGGTTCCGATTGCTCGATAAATTCAGAGAAAGCACATTTGCGGAAGGCACTATTGGTAAACTTCGGCCGATCCGAGCATAAAATAACAGAAATAGATGCGAGGACAAGTCGTTTTTGAGACTTATTATTTCCGCGAACGATACGCGACAGTAATTATCAGAAGAGATAACCCGAACATTTGGTGTTTACACCCCCTGCCATTCGTCGAAAGGCGCTATGAAGGGTTTTTATGTAGATGTAGAATCTGGATTACCCCGGAATGACTACTAGTAGAGTGACTACTACTACCAATGTGAGTGATTTGAATGCGATACTTCCGAGGATGCAGTTTCATCTTCTTTAAAGCACAGTTTTGCTACCGAATTCTATTAGCATCGATTCCGCTGCAGTAAATCGAACGATTTCCTACGGAATCACCTCGTATAAACTTTACTGTTTGAGGAATGAAATTCGCGGACACCTGCTACCCCGTCTGCATCCATCAGTTGCCGCTATCTCCCCTCTAATCTCCTACTGGTCCATTATCGGGCTCCTTCTGTTAGATGGCCTCTCCCGCAAAAAGCCCCGTTTCCCGCAAACGAGATAACTCCCGCGCCGTTTCCACGGCAACAATACGAATGGAGATCATCTCCAGAGAGTCATTGTTGCTCCAAGCGGAATGTAACGGCGCCGAATTTGTTCTTACGGGACGTCTTTTGTCGCTCAGATAAGGAAACGAGCGGTTTCCCATTTAAATTTTACACCTCGTTCGGATACTCTCTCGAAATGATCTCAACTGCGAAATACTTGCCCATGATTTCGAAGAGGCTTTCAAGAGATTTCCTTTGCGGAATGGAGCTTTTGTCCACTGCGGTTTTATCTTATATCAATTCCGCGTAGTATGTGCGCACGTATATATGTATCTAAAAACAGCCGTTTTAGTATTTATATCCTCATCATTCCGATACCAGTAACCTTAATAAGCAATGCATGTGGATATAATTTTTCCTGGTGTCTGCAGACCTTTAATCTTTGGTGATGTTTATTTAGAAGCTATGGTCGCACGAACTCGGGAGATGTAATATAAGCAAGAAAGATTATGGATTTTCTTATTTTTATCACAGAACTTTGTGTACGATTTGTACTCGCGAAAACTCTGTTGCGATAAATCAATTTCGCTTGATTGTTGAATCGTCCCCTTAACGACCAAAGGCGATTGTTGCAATTTCATAGATGCCCATGTAAATTAGTAGTCTCTAATTTAATTAAGAAAGCAATAAATAATTACATAGAGCCCAAATTAATTAAAAACAAGAGATTAAGAAATTAAAGAAAATATAGACTACGGCAATAACGGTACTAAGTTTTCGAGTAACTTCTTTAGCTAATTGTTATTTACATTATCTTTACAACATTGATTACTTCGCAAATATTTGCATAAAATGTTACGTGGACTTTGTCAATTAACGTATTCAGAAGCACTGATTAAAGCAAGGGAATACTGTCGCACCCCTGTGTTCTTGCACCCTTACTCCTTCTTCATGGTTGAAGATAACTTCTTAGAAAGAATGGAGAATCCAAACAGCATTCGTCGTGTCGATTTCAAATAAAGAAGTAATTCTGACTATAGTTTCTACATCTACATCTACATCTACATAAGTACCCTGCAAGCCGCCTTTCGGCATGTGGCAGGGGGTGCAAACACCATGACCCTACTTCACTAATCGATTGCTTTCGCGTATCGTTCGAAGAAAAAATTAATTTTTGTTTGAAACGAGTTCTTGTAGCATCTAGAGTCTAGTTTAATGATAAATATCGTAGATATGAATTAATGAATGTGATAATGTAAAAATAGATGCTTAAATGTAAACTACATATTAAGTCGTTAGAATAAATCTCATATGGTAAAAAAATAGCATGGTATATAAGGAGGAATATCATAATGTATTTACGTTAACGTTACATAACGTTTTTTAGACATACGTTGATACACTATTCATACTAATTAAAATGTTCACATTTATATGAATATATATGAAAGTATTAGTTCCCTCTAATACTCTAGTCACTAATTCCTATAGTAATCTTGCTGTTATAACTTCACATAATAATGATATTTTTTTACAAATAATAATGTTTATTGCAAACATTACAATATTAAATGTAAATATATAATAATATTATATATTAAAATCCAAATAATATAATAATAATCGT
>KZ308761.1:304505-366315 GCA_000376725.2 Ladona fulva | reverse complement strand
TATTAAAATCAAATAATATAATAATAATCGTTATATAAAAAGGGCTCTCAGATAGCCAAGTGGGCAACGAGTTCGACTTCGGTGAAAGCGGTCCCGGGTTCGATTCCCGGTGAGGGCTTACGTGCGAAATGGCCTAAGCTGTCGAAGCACATTTAACTATACTACTACTACATCATTATATACAAAATCTTTCACCGGATGATAACATCCGCAAATTTAAATTTCTTACAACCTGAGCAAAAAGCAGTGTAATGCGCAAGTTGCTAAGTATCGTAGAAATAAATAAATAAACGGCGGCGATGGTCCCAGTACATTTTCATGCCCTTAGCAACCCACGGTAACATTGATTCGCGTAGCTTTAATGGCGGACACTGAATATACTCGCCGTCACCCTCCATGCTACTGTTAAAGATTAAATTTCCGTGTCGCTAGGGAGCAAGTATTCCTGCACCTCTTTGGCTGTGACCCCCGAAAACTGCTCATTTTCTCTAAATACGCTCCACTTTTAGTTCATCACCCTCATCCACAGCCATAACCAACCACTCTGACCCAAAAAACGGTCCACGGTATCCCTAATTTGGTCCTTAATTGAGAGCGCTGCTCTACAGCGGCCTCGTTATGCCGAACATCCTGCTCTTTTGTTTCCACAAAGAATTCGAGGTTGTCCTTGCCGTGTTTCCGCCTTCGGCACCGAACGTGTCCCATTGTTTTAGTAAATTTCATTATCATTATCAGCTGAAAGCAGGGACGGAACCTGGGGGTCGGAGGGGCATTTTAACAGCAACACCTACCCCTTTCAAGTTTTCTTGGCAAGCGAGTTGTCTAGGAGATGAGGAAGAGCCAAGATTTTGAACCGGAATATAACCTTAGCCGAAAAGCAAAACGAAAAAACAGAAAGTGAAAATCGAAAAGCGAAACGGATACATAAAAAAAACATTATTCGTTGCGTGGTAAACCAGAAATAGAAATAGAAAAAAACTTCATTGTTACGAACCAAAAACCGAAGCGGCAAAACCGTATGTTTTAACTGGGTACTGTAACCGAAAAGAGGAACAGAAAAGGAAAACTGTTATCTGCGGTAGAGGAAACCGGGAAGAGAAGATAAAATTGAAAAAGGAGTCTTTCCGAACCGAAAACCAGAACGGTAAAACCGGGAATGAAAACCGAAACATACAGAAAAACCGATATTTGCGGTACAGAAAACCGGAAATAGAAAAAGAAGATCGAAAGAAAGTTATATTTGCTGAATCTAAACCCTAACCAAGAAATTCAATTCTTTGAACTCGAACCAAAACCGGTAATCTCATTCTATTCCCTTCTGTACGAATCGAAAAGGTTAAAGCTTTTATACAGTGTGCTTCATTTGTTGAACGACAGATTGAATTACTGTGTTCAGATTATCAAGCTCAAGAAAATATCTTTACGTCGTGTAAATGGATCGGGAAAGAATGGGGAAGTAAGATGGGTTAAGTTAAAGGTAAATTAAGCAAATTGTCGACAGTATCTGTACTGGATCAATCAGCAGCCCTCAAGCCGCATGCGGCCTACTAACCCATTTTGCGGCCCAGAGCCTAATTTATACTACAAGTATCGCACTATATTTAAACCTAATGCTAACTAGAAGGTGAATTAATCTTCCGGTCGGTATAAACCGTTGAGTGTAACACATAAGACACATTGTTAGTATCATCATCACTTGTCTGTCATATCATATCACTGTAAGTAATAATAGGATTAAACAAACGACGCTCAATGACATAATGTTAATTAAAAAATTCAGAAAAGTATAATATCTGCGGCCCGCGAATACTTTGCTGGAGCTAATGCGACCCGTTGGAGGCAACATTTTGGACACTCGTCACTTAAAGGAAACGAGAAATTCTTCTCCATATTTGACTCTTAAGTATCATTTGTTTTCAAATTACCATTTGTACTCAAATATAGGTCCTGCTACCATGTCCTGATCGAATTGAATGTTTTTCATTTGTCTTTTGGTACTGAATTGAGAAAATTTTATCGATCTTTAATTTACTTTTGTCTCAGTACTGCTTGCGGCTGTGATGATATGGAAGCTACTGGGGTATCAGTTATGCTGAATGGTAGCATTAATTAAGGTTTCTCCTTTTTGAATTTTATGAAAAGAGTTACTCGTAGAGTCATTGTGCTTCACTTACGTGGGCTTGTTCCGTTTATAGCACTCTGTCTCTGTGAATAAATGAATGGCAAACTACCTCACTCCTCATTTTGCCTCAGCCCCCTCTCCAAAGCTTTTCGTTGTTTATGGTGGAGGGATGAGGTTCTTTGGGCTGAAAACTGTACAGACAGACTCAAATATAATCTTCAGTTATGCACGTCACGTATCAAAATCGAGTGTTAGACTTATTGTTGTGCTACTACATAACAATCATAATAATATGAAAAATAAATTGGTTGAAATTCCTTCTTTAACGTAGTATGTTGAAAATACCGCTAAAAATCATTACAATGAGTATGAGTACAAAATTAGTAGAATTAAACCTATGGTGAACATGATAACATGCTTTTTTCTTAAATTTCAGCGAAATCCTACAGTTGTGGAGTGTGGATATCTTCCCTGCTTTTCGCCAGTGATTGCTGGATCAATCCGCCTTCCTTCGTCTAATTATTACAAAGGGCCGAATGTGTGGCAAGAGATGGTCGCGATATGGATCTAATTCGACGAAAACTCGGAAGGCATTAGCCTATTTCAGAATCTTAGGCGGGACCGGTCTGTGACGCAACCGCCGCCGTTGGCTAATTCGATTTATATATCGGTTCCAATGACGAAGGCCTTTGAGCCGTTCTCACGCGCGTGAGCTTTTAAACTCCCGACTCATTCCTTTCCGATTCGGAGGTTGGGCAGTCTCCTCTTATTTCCAAATTATTGCTCGAAAATGTTCGGTCCTTGTAGTTGTGAAGAAACATACTGAAGCGGTAAGGAATTGTTCGGGTAAACAGGAGCTGCTTCAGGCAATAATCAAGAAGGTCAGCTGCCTCAGGGCCTAGCAATCTGTGGGGCTCTGATGACATAACTTCTGGAAGTGGTATGATCGCCTGGAACCAAAATGGATGAAATTTACAACATTTCCTCCTACTTAACAGTGGCGAGATCTTAAATTGAGTTGTTGCTATTGAAGGATTAGAAGTATCAATCAATGTTGCCATTAATTATATTACAAACGTCGGGTTGAACTTATAAAAATAACAGTAGCGTAAAAAAAAACAATACAGGACAATATTGTTGAAATGTTAATCGAAGGAGAAAAGGTAAATAATTAACAGAAATGGGTCAATTGTTGTCAACAATTGGCGGTCATGCCATCTGAAGCTGGCGACTCTTGTTTGTCAACTTTTAGTAAGCATTGACAATAAGAGGTAATAAATGAAAGTAATATGGGCTATTAACTATTATATCCTCATATTATATCCCTTTTTATTGTTTCATTTCAATGACTAAACGCCCCTGCCACACGCCGATAAGCGGATTGCGGGGATGAAGGATACTTAAAGGGAGTGTTGCGATTAATTCTTAGATGTGGACTCTACTGAATGTACTGTTTTCCGGTTCTTTTTTCAAAACTTAAGGTTAAAAAAACCCATGTTCCACGCACTCAGGAACCGTTGGTCGCTCTTATAAAGTATTAAGTACCAACGCAATGTAACATTTACTTAACAAAAACGAAAACTGCTCACGTGGATAGTTACAAAGACGTGTTTAATTTTTTTAGTCCCGACTGCCTAACATTAACACGGGTAATTATTAAAAAAATCAGAATTAAGAATATGGTACTTTTCAACAATTCTGTACACACACCAGTACACCTCTGGTGTAATCTCCTCTAAACTGTATGAAATTGCTGGAAGCTGATGTTCCAACGAAGATGCACATGAATATAAATTTGAGACACAAAGGATTACATAACTACGTGATGCACGTCTGAATCGATATCTTCCCCGACATAAGATAGTACAATCAGCTGCAACACTGTCCTTGGGTAATATAAACACCCTGAGGCGCTCGTTATTGTTTACTTCTTCCACTTGCAACAATTTACTTAAGCACAACAATCAACTTCCTTTTCTAACAATTATGGACGATATTGTAGCGTATCACAGCAATTGTTGCAACTACTACCCAACAATCGGTAATTCATTTCTCTCAGAAACAGCTTCGTTTGCAGAAAATCTCAGTTGTTCACTAATTACTATTTAATTAGCTATTCTGGTGAAGTAGAGCTTACAAAATAGCTTAAAACCTTCCACATTTGTTGTTTGTACATTCATAATTGATTAATTAATGAAAAATACCCTGAAGGTGGTTGTCTAACTTGCTTTATTGTCTCCTATCTGCCCCTGGCGATGGCCTTCGTGAAAAAATATTATTATTTTTTTCAAGGGAAAGGAATGCTTTATCCGTAAGAGCTTTTGAAGAGAAAGGGTTTGCTTCTCGTCCGATGAATTTCCACGAAATAATTTAATAAAATATTTGTATAAAATTTCCGTAGAATACATAGTGAAATTGCTTTGAAATTATTCTCCATTATGTTGTATTTATAAATGTGGAACGTATTTATAAATGTGGATGTAATATAAAGAATATTCTGGAAAACAGGATTACCGAAACTGGATGATTTAACAAGGCTGTAAAAAGATTCAATCTTATTGCTAATAAATTTAAACAGCAGCAATGTAAAGTATGAAACGAGCTGAACAGACGTAAAATATTAATTCGTTAGTGACAATAATGTTGTTGGGCAAGAGACAGATGTAATTGTATAAAACCACACAGTCGTGGCTGAGTGGTTTTATTTAATTCTATGTCATAGCTTTTTATGTTGCTTTGCCGACACAAATGGATAACAGAAGGACTTCCAAAACGTTTTCGGAATAAGGCTTCACTCCGTCTGGACTACATAAAAACTAAAATAAACCAGAGAGGGCTATAACCAGAGGGTTATAACTGAGTAATAACTTCTGACTCATTGAGAAAACGGTTCCTTTCTATAAGCACATACATACATACATATTAGTAGATATCCAAAACTCAAATCCCCGTTAGCCGCCCTAAAGAACCCATATTAATCCCATGGGGTCAATAATACCCCGAACTTTTTACAACTGTTATGATTCCTTAAAATGACTTTTCAATCGTTTTACTTAAAAACAATGAAGAAAACCACGTATATCTAGTAAGAAAAAATCAAGAAATCCTGTATATATGTTCTGCGTTGAAATTCTTACGGTTGTGTGAGGGTATAGGTCTTCCCTAGAAACCAGTCGTGTTTCGCTGAAATATATTTTCTGTAGACGGAGTCAGATTTTTTTCATTTAAAAAAACATGAATATGTTTGTGAAAACTTGTGTGTTTCAGAGGAGTTGTCTCGTCAAAAAACCCAAGGGTAGCATTTATATTTGAAAATGTCGCTAGATACACTGAACAATAGCTAAAAAGTCGCTAAAATCGGAAAAAATATAGCTAAAAATAGTTGACAATAAAAAAAGCTTAAATTTGCTTCCATAAATGGTATATCAGCCAAGAAATTGCACGAATTAAATAAAGTATGTGAATATTATGCCTCTTATCAAGTAAATGTAATGCTATTTTTATGTTAAAGTAAGACGGACATGTTAAGGGATGGAGGAGAACATATATTACAGAGATACTATGATAGATAGTGCGATAGAACATTTATCATAGTGGTCGAGAAATTTCTAGGACAGAAAAGGGTCTCTAAAGAAGGAAAAAGTCGGCAGATCTAGGAACAATATCGCTTAATTGGCAACTATGAACAGCCTTGCGACGGGAAGTCCTTCCGCCAGATGTCCCTGAACGCCGCGCAGCATTGTTGCAAGTGTCTAACTATGAAAACTCTCGATAAATGCATGCGTACAACAAAGAGATGTAACAATATCTTTACTAAGAGAGGTAACAATGCGTTTCGGAGGACGACAATGAGCGATTGAAATTAACAAACGCTCTACGTATTTGTAAGGCTATTCTGCATGAGGTAAACATTCTTAATTCATACATTTAGATTATATCGTTTATTCCATGGAGTGTAACTCCTGTAATGCATAAATATATTTAAGAAAGTAAATATTAATTTATTTGAAGATTTACTCTGAACTGCATACCTGGGAGGATTCACAATTGCATGAATTTTATAGTGGAATTTCATGGTTCATTCCGTCATTTTTAAGTAGTAAATTAAGTTTCAGGTAAATTAAAATAAAATAAAATTAATAAAATTAATTTAATTAATTAAATTTCTTCATGCGTATGTCGTAATACAATTGATTGTTACGCACTAACATTCGCTCCGTTAACTAAGCGTCCGTGGCAATTTTTGGTTCTAGATTATAAAAAATAGATAAAACTATGATCAATACCCTATGGACTAATATTATAATGTACACTTAAAACGGGCTTCACTAATGTTTTAGGGCCAGTTTTGTAATGGTTTGTTAAACTTAAAGTGAAAATTATAGTTAATCTCCTATACATATGATTCAATACCATGAAGATTAGCAACAATCCTCACTTCAACTTCAACAAAACAATATAATACCAGCCCCTAAAGTAAATATTTGTTTAAGTCCATCTTAAGTATAGATTAAATTACTGGGCCAATAGATCGTTAGCAAACACGCAAACAACCCGTTGCTATGGAGATTAAATGTGGGATGCGTTCAATATACGCCTTATTAATATTTCCATGGAGATATGATAGCAAACTATTATGATACTGAACGAAAAAGTTAAAATGAAAACATAAGAATTGGCACAACACGCGATGTATGAACTTGTAGAATCTCATACACACGTATACAAAATTAGCAATACCTATATATAGGTCTATATAAAAGATGCCTAATACGATAATAATATTTGTCAACAGGAGCGAATTTGTAAGATACGAACATCCCGGGAAATCCCGGGAATTCTCGCGACGATAATTCTCGGGCGCAGTCTCTTGAGAGACTAATAAACAAAGAAAAAGCGTTTCAGGGCGCATACGTGCTTCTTTAGGGGGGGAGGCAGGAATCCAGGCGAGGTCGGTCTGGCATCTTTTATTTTTCAACGAAAAAAGAAGTCCGGAATGGCGCATGGAATTTGAGATAGGCGTGTGAACCGCGGAGACTTTGGGGGAAATATCTTTCGGGGGTTCAATTATTCAACGGACGCGGTTGCTCCCTGCATTGTTTGCGGTCGGCGACCATTACTATGAAGATATATTGCATTCTTTCTCCCTCTTAATGAGAATCCTAAAAAGGGAGTCCATTGGCGTATTGGTTTCAACGCACTTCGATCGGAATTCCATTTCGTCGAAATATTCGCCGGCATTGTGATTTTGCAGTTGGCGATTGTGGAGAACTTTATTGTCAAACTGCCGGGCGCGAATTCTATTCCACGTAAATGAGAGGGATTCTTACTCCTTCCTTTCAGCTCGGCTCTTCGCAAACTTTGAAGATCAGTTCGTCGTTTTATACAAAACGCCCCGAAGTAGGAAAATCGAGCCATTTTTTTAAATAAAATTTTTCCCTAAAGTAAGCGTCTCAGAAGTCAAAGTTACTGCCAGAAACTTTACTATCCTAGCTTTTTCATAATCTAAATATCGAAAATGTTGGTTCCTTCGAGCATTTTCCACAGTAGGAAACGGTAAGTAATTGTTATCCTTAACAAATGAAAATAAAACCGATAATGCGCAGGATGAAGTTCTCTATTATTGTTACAAATATTGCAAGTTTTACTTATGGCGATGTTAGTCCAAAACGGGTTCTCTTCCTAACCTAACCTCTGGAGATATTACATGATAATAATATCACACGATTAGCAAAAACAATCGAGTACAATAAAATTAAATCTAGGAAAATAAATCCAAACAAACCGGAAAACATAGATACAAAACAGTAAATACAAACTAATAATATTTAAAACTAATAATCAAATACAATGTCAATTAATAATTACATAAGTGTATGAATATTAAATTAAACGTATCCTTTCGTAATAGGATATTTTTATTATAAATGCGTTGATAGTGAGCATATTATATTCTTCGTGTATTCTACTCAGAAGCGACTTCGACAATGCCGTCAAGTCGTCTAGGTAACACATTTTTAATGCCACAAAACTTAAGTAAAAAATATTTAAGTAAATATTTCGTCAAATTTTTCGCAATTTTCATACAAAAACTCCATCAAATAAATCTCTCAAGGCTCTATAAATTAATTTAATGAAAATAAAGAGATACTTTTTGGAATTTCCTCCCTTATAATTGAGCCTGGCGTAGATAGATACATATATAGGTATATTTTAATCATAATGAATCGTATATGAGTGGTTAAATAAGAATTGCCTACGCTATTTCTCACCTAAAACACCCAGCATAGAAGGTGTGTGAAATTAATGCATAGGTAAAAACATTGTTCAATCTAGTTTTCCCTCAATTTGCATAGTAATAATCACTCATATGGTGGAGATTTAGTTCTCGTATATTCCCTCATTTTTGTTTCTGAATCACGCTTTGAATTCTTTCTTCTATCTCAAAAACATCCGAAACCCTTTGTTCATCCCCTTTGTCATTGTCATGATACCGAAGGGCAGTCGCAGCCATAAATTTATACAATTTAAAGCTTTGTCTTCTTTCCACGCTCCGCAGTACTTCAAGTTTGATTAATCGGCCCACAACTCATCCTGTGTTTATGCAGTTAGTTGCAGTCGGGCAGCGTTTTTTCTGTCCTTGGTCAACTACGTTACTTTCCTGGTTGAAAAAACTGAGTGAATCAATACAACGATGAAAACTGAAACATTCTTCGACGGCGGATATCTCCAACTATGGCATTGAATGAGGTCCGTTTGATGTTGGCCGATGAAGTCTTCCGTTGTACTTGTATCTTTTGCATAAATGTTAAAACAACAAGTGAACTTCACACTGAATATATTCCTTTGGTATTTGCATTGATTCTCTTTTCTATCTTTTCCATGCATTCTTATATGAGAACCACTTCAAATATGCCTGTAGTCATAATGGTGAACCATTTCTAAGGAGGGCAATTTAACGAGTATTCGCTGATTTAATAAAGGATTAGAAATTCATAGCCAAAAACTACACCACACATATGTAACCTGCAAGCCTCTTTTAGGCGTGTGGCACGGGGTGCATGCACCATGATTCTACGTTCCTAATCAATTACTTTCGTGTATCGTTCGTGGAACAAATGAATTCTTGAAACGACTAATTCTAGCTTCTAATTCCCTGATCTTCCTCGCAGTATCAGAACGGCCTACTTAACGTGGAGGACGCGTTATATCAGCTACATCATACGTGTCTTCCAGATCTGTGGCGTCTTATGGTTGCAAGGGGTGCATCGCACCCTGGCGGCGGCATCTAATGGGCGGCAACAGAAGCTTAGCCATCCATTATTATCATTACAGTAACATCAATTGCTGTTTTCTACAGTACTTTTCTACACAGTACTTATCTAGGAAAGATTATGATGTGAAATTAAAGATTGGCAAACATATATTGTGAAGAATTACCGATAATTCAATACGAGAAAGGAATACTTGCGCAGTGTGTTTAATCGAACTTAATTAAATTGCAACACAATTTTTATTAGAAACTTCCCTATTTAGTCGCGAAAAATAGAATCATACAAATCGCATAATTTTAAGTTTGCCGAATGGTGATGATAATGTTATTAGAAAGTAATGTGAACTGTAGACAATTTACTATTCCGTATGCTATTTATTCTGTAGTCATACGGAATATACATTATTAATTGTTGATTATGCTTTTTTAACCAATTTAAGGGGGACGAAGTCATGAAACTCGTTATTAATTTTTTTACTTACTAACGTTACTCGTTAGGTAATTTTCGAGTCAAAGTTATTTTCAAATAATTTTACCTGCAACTCAGGACATAATTGGCCTTGGTATTTATTACTAAAGGACGGCAAATTATTTGAACACCCGGGCATCAGATAGACCAAGCGCAGTCCTGGTGTCTTCTCTAAACTTATCAAGTTAATTAAGCCTTAATTTAAACCATATAACTTCTAAAGATTCTCATCCTGCGTCCTGAAGCATCTGAGTAGCGCTCACTGAGATATTTCAGCAATTTCTACGAAACGAACCGCCTTTTGATGATCTTATTCTCGAATTTTACCGATTCTAGTGTTAATAAGGTTTCGCATGGGAGGCCACCGGAACCACAATCCATAATAAGAAAAAGATTCTTGTTGTGTTATTTATGGAATTAACCCATAGTTATGTGAAGGTATTGTAGATTAATACATAGTTAATTATTGCGTACAATTAATGTTCTTTGTGAATTATTTATGGAATCAACTTATAGCTAAGTTTGAATGTTGTAGATAATTTCATAATTAATTTACACGCATAAAGCTCTTTTGCAAGTCGCAAAACTATGATACCAAAAATATCATTCAACATTGGAATTTGAACGATTACCGACAATGAAATGAACCTCATTTTATATGATGAAAATCGACCCAGTTTTCAACCTTTAACGCTTAGAATATTTCAGTGTTCTCTCGATAATGAAATATTCTAATTCGTCCACAACAATGAGAAACCCGCTTCGGTTCAACAATGAAAATACCAACAATCGCCGCCGCGATTGTCGAAATGCGAATGGAAACAGAGAAGGACGACAATTAAGATGCCTCAAAGGCGTGTTTACCTTTTCCACGTGTGTGAATCGAGGCATAGCCTCAGTTGAGTGAGCGGTTCCGAAATCTGCTTTGGAAAGAGGCGCTGGCATTTTAATTCGCGCGTTGCATAACCGAGCACCTGCGAAGGAAACTTCGCCTCGAGAGAAAAAACAGCCATTCGCGCAACTTTTCGAGGACTTACTTTTCTCCGATAACCTTTTCGGTTTCCCTCGAATAAGTAAATTGGCTTAAACGGCGTCTTTTTTACTCCACTCCGCATATTCTCTCAACGCATGGAAAATTGGATTTTTTTTTCGCCGCAGATGAGTTTTTGCTCCGCGGAGTCAATTTAAACTGCCTGAACAAGTTCTTTTTTTCTGATGAGGCGCAACTCATGAAATGGGACGCAAATTCGAAAATTTCCGTCGGTGTTGAGGAGCCGGTCATTTAATCATCTGAAGATTGATCGTTTTAGTGACTGTAACTCAGGGCTGTGTTTGAAAAGAACCTGTCGTTATGACTACAGGATCGTTAGGTATCTCGGTAGCGCATCTGGCATAAAAAGAGGTGGTGAACCTGCGGCCTTAATCCCATTCTCGGAGTGGATAAAACTATTTAAATTACATCGTTTCACAGCCTACTTCGTACGGTGCATATACATCTATATAAATAACCTGCAAGCCGCCTTTAGACGTGTGGCAGGGGGTGTAAATATATTTGTCCATAAATATTTTTACACCCCCTACAATGTTGATTGAGTCTCTAAATCAACTTGTCCTCTATTTCTCATATTTTACACTCATTTTTGAATCGGCCGAAGTAGCAGAAGGGGGTCGCATAATGCCAATTACGTCTTCCGCAAATGTACTTTCTCTGAATTTATCAAGCAACCGCAGCCTATCTTCTAATCCCCTTTCGTTCAAGGATTCCCTACCTGTATCGGAGAGCTTTATTTCAACGCTGGCTTTATTTATCGTAGAATGTTTTTTTAAATAGCATCGCCTTGCTCTGATTTTTTCTCGAGTTCACGTTTCATCCTCTGGATCCCATATACCCGCCGCATATTTCAGATTAGTCGTGACCAAAGTAAAAAGACATCGCTCTCTAACCTTTTCATCACATCCACGTACGCGCTCTATAAAACCAAGCTTTTTAGTTGCTTTTCCGCAGATTTTTCGGATATGTGTGCTCTACTTAACTGTAAAACGGATGTAAAATGCAAAAAAATTTCCTTCGATGCTCTAAGCGATTATATTTATTTTCCTATAAACGCTTCAGTGTTAGAATATTCTGGTGCATGTAAACCGTCACTCAAACGCGGCCTGGATTCGTATGCGGCCTCCGGTATGAAGTAAACCCACCCATGGGCTAAGTGTACCATATCGTGATGAATGGGATGATTTTCTTTTGTGTTTTGATGTTGGATAGAGGAGAAAGAATCTTTTAATTCATCAGTCCTTTCATAGCCGTCGTAATCAGGAAGCTTAGGAGATATGAGTGATGAGGAATTATGGGTCACATCCTGGTCACTCTTTATTGAATTGTACTCTGTTCGCTGGATGATGTACTATATTGTGGACGTTTTCCATTCATAGCAAACTAGTAATTGAGAAAAACCGTCCATCCTCATCTATCATAATAAGCCTCATTTCCCACCAAGTTTGGCTTATTTAAATTAAAATGGAATTACTTTCAGAAGATGAAAAGCAATTTTCATTCTTTAAATGTATTTAGTGTAGTTTCTGAAATGACACTCCATGTATGGAAGCAAACTTAAACTATATTACTTTTTAACTACTTTTTTCTGAGTTTAGCGACTTTAAAGCTGATTTTTAGAGTTCATCATGCAATATTTTGAAGATAAACTGGCCTCTATGTTTCGGGATTCATACTTTATGAACAGGATAATTAATAGTTTTAGGTTACAATTATTTTCTTAGGAAAGAGGTTCATAGTAATACCTTCCATGCGAGGCACGGTTATCCGTTTCCTTTAAAATTATAATTTAGTAACATCTCGACCTATGATGCTTGGCCGTTCTAAGAAAACAATAGCTATTTATTAAGTTCGGCCATATCGACCCACATCTCAACAATGGATTGCATGCTTGGCCTTTAACAGGAAACAATAGCCAATTATTTAGTTTGGCTCCATCGACCCTCGTCTCGACAATAGTAGTTGTATTGTTAAAAAGGCTTCGTCATTTCGCACGAAGGCCCCCACCGGGAATTGAACCCGGGACCGCTTTCACTGGAGTGCTTAGTGAAGAAACTAAACAATGATTTCAATAATTCTGTCACAATATGAATGATTGTATCGCACTAAAATTAGTACTACAATCGTTTTTCTAAATAATAATAGTAGCAAGCGATACTAGGTGGAACTTAGGATAAAGTATTTGATGACAGAACTTGCACAGATTCCATAAAAACTTTAGCACACTTTAACTTGTTTTCGGAAATGAACAGTTCTGACGATGGCGTGTACTGAAGATTCTGTGAGATTTGCACAAGTTTCGTCAATAAATGCTTATGCAGCACTTTTCTGTTATCTCATCCGTATTGTTGATAGCTACACCAGAAGTACATTTCCAATTCTTTCCGTTTGTAACATTCCTTCATATTGCCATCCTATTTTCAATCATTTACGCCCCACATTGAATACCGGACGTCGAGGCAGCCGCCGAAGTCCGTCTGACGGGCACAAGTTAAGGACTTCCGGAAGTCTTGTATCCTCGTTAATCCACAAGTGGAGATAAAGACGCATCGAGGCCGAGTCAATTATGGGTAATTGAGAGGTTCGGTTTAGGAAGATTATGCGCCGGACTGGAGATGACAAAGGGATGATCCAAGGCGATGCGATTTTCAGGAGGCACATAGAATCTCGAAAGACTGGGATTTCGCGGATTAAGGCCCCGGATAAGAGATTAGCCAAAGAGACTACTGTTTGAATAGCGGAGTTTTTTTAGTCTCTCTCAAACAACCACTTTCTAATATCTAAAAATGCAGTTTCACGGAACCCGTTAGATTTCTATCTGAGGATTCTTATTTAATAAAATAAAAAACGAATTACAAGTATTACATCACATTCGTAATTTAATTAGTAGAATTATTAAATTAGCATGGGCAGCTAGTGATTTGTTGCCTCTACTACATCTGAAATATTGGAATGCCTTTTCTTTTGTCTAGGGTAGAGAAAAAGGAATATTTCATTAACTTTTGTCTTACCTTGCACATGACTGTTATTTTACATCTACTGAGACATGTGGGATTTATAGAGGCCGTTCAGTACTTAACGCTAAAACAGGTGTTACTCATATGTTTATTTATCTTCCTATGCTTTGTAAATTTTCCATTGAAAGCGTCCTGGCTCAGTGAGGAAAGCAAAGGCCGTCAACCTCGCTCCTCACCTTGGTTATTAAGCCTTATTTATATCTAGAGCAGGCGGTCACCATAGTGACCGATCCATAGAAGGGTCGATAGGACATCGTTAAGTGTGCATTACTGCTCGGAAGTTGACTGAAAGGCAATTTGAAGATATATCAAAATTAATAATAAAAATTATAATTTTCATTACTAAAATTATTAACTTCTTTTTTAGGGAAGCATAAGGAATAGTAAAAGATAGGAATTAATAATTATTATCTGAGATTTATCTAATGTTAAAAGACCCAACAGTAAAATGAATGCTTCTTGAAAAAATTATACGAGAGACATTTTTGTTTTTCCTCTTATAATTAAATAGAAGTAAAATAGAAAGGGTCCGTTCCATTCCAAAAGAAAAAAAATCTGACGAGGTCGACGGTCACTAAAGTTTGCGGCCGCCTGGTCTAGATCTTTTATTAGCCATTGGTAAGGCATATTACTTAATCGCCTGGGTAAACGAAGAATATTTTCCATTTACTTCCACTTGAAGAAGTAAACGAGATTCGCAAATGGAATTATTGAAACGCGTGCATTTGTTTCATGGCGTAAGGAAAAGGCCGCTCTGGAGTCCATAAATGACCGCATACGGCCATAAAGCCGCCGGTTCCCCATTTCTGCGCTAGAGTTAGCTGAGATAGAAATTCGAGATTATAACCGATGCGAACACTTTCTTAGCCCCAGGGCGGACTCGGAGCAGTGAGGCAACCGCCTCAGGGCGCCACAGCGAACGGGGCGTAAATACTTCAACATCGGAATATTACGGATCGTGAAATAAACTTAATGCACAATTGCTGTTTCTCCAGGTTTCAAAAATGAATACCGCATCAGGAAATGTGCGCAAGCGTTAAGAAAAACATGGAAAATTTAACGTATTTTTTTTAAATACTGCATTGAAAACTGTTCATTGAGCTGCATTATGGGATATTATCTAATATACTGGCTGAACTGCCCGCAAATCATTAAGAGAAATTTGAAAATCAGAGAATAAGTTCACCATTTCAAGTGTTGCCCTATTTTTTTAAGTGTTCTGAAGTGGACTACTCGAATTCTCAGTAAAGCCAAGTGAATTTATTACACAGTATAAATCAAATGCCCTCTGGACTGACGTCAGAAAATTAAGTGTTAAATTCATTACTGCAAAATTGAAAACAGCGTGTTTAAAATGGAAGAAATATAGCTAAGGCTGTAGTTTATGAAAGTATAACGAAGACTAATTCCAAACCTGAGGGGTTGCCCATGTAGATTCAAAGTAATCGCCAATTTTCCCCTTATTCTGCCTCGAATACTGCTGCGCAATTTGGGACCAATATGAAGTAGGTGTAGTCCCAGACTAAATTCCAAAAGATAGTAGAACAGCCCGTTTGGTCAGTGAAGATTCCAGGCTCGACAGCAGCGTTATGGCTATGATAAAATCCATCGGGTGGAACTCGCTTCAAAAGAGAAGATCAAATTGCTAAAGAAAGCTTTTCGAAAAATTCATCGGTTCAGAGTTTTTTGGCGAAGTAAAAGACATCGTGATTCCAGTAAAAAAGAGCGCAATCTCCGAGAGGCATCGACAAAGTGTTACGCGTTACAAGGAAGTAATCCCCAAGGCAGTTTTATTCCGGTCGTCTATTCCGCAGAATATTAGAGAAGCTAATAGGATAAAATAGGTAAGGAGTATGTTTTGAGAGAGCAATAAAAGAAAAGCCTATGTTTGCCGTAGGAGAGTTTATGTTGGGAAGCACGGCTATATACTTTGTACTTCTTAATTGGAAGGACTGTATACTTATAGCGATTAGCTGTTAAAAATAACTATCAGTAAATATCGAGCGCGAAATGATCTAAGTGTACCTAGTATAATCCTTATACAGAAAATGTTACTTCTGGTGTTAATACACCCCCTGCCAAACGCCACTGGCGGCTCGCGGGGTATAAATCTAGGTTAAATATAATCAAACGCGCGACTTTCTGACCGTGACATTAATGCAATAGTGATAAGGGTGATGTAGCCAGTGTCCTCGACTTTCACCCTCTGTAGAGACTTACTTAATGCTTAAGGATGTGAAGGTATGTCACATTGTCCCTTTGACCACATTTTCAAAGGGGTTATTTTATTTGCAGAAAGGGAAAGATGGCGACTGCGGCGAGCCGTTTCCATGGCTACCGGAAACACTTTTTCTCGAGCGAGCGGAAGAGTTCTCCGCCGAGAGGATAAATTGATTTAGACCTCTCGTTTCCACCGTATTATGGATCCATTTCATTACATCATCTTCATTCATCCCACTCCTATTCACCGAAAACGCAGATGGAAAAAGGCGACAATCCGTATGAAATCGACCGACCCGCGTACTCTTTCCAGACCGAGCTAACCCTCCGCTTGATATATCGCCTTCTCCCCGATGATAAAAGGGCCCATCGCAGATTCCAAATCCTCTCCTACCTCACAGCCTAAGCCTCGGATTTCTCTCTTTCTCCAATTGCGCGCAGATATCCGAAACCTGCCGAAATCATCTCCATGTTTTTCAGCGACCGTTGCTTGTTGGCCCATTCTTACAATTGGAGTCCATTGTGCTTTTACATCAGTGCATCCGAACCTTGGTTGTTGTATCTGGATTGTTTCGTAATACAATAATCCCGAGCGGTATTGTTACGAGCGATGCGTTATGAATCGTTTCAAAGAGCTTATGCTCTAAACAATGAGGTTAAAAGCAACATTTTGAGAACGACAATGAGCGTCTTGCGGAAACTCTCAACGTATTCACAATCCGATAACTACAAAACCGCCAGTGGCGTTCGGCAGGGGGTGCTTTAACAACAAAAACTCTAAATGCTCTCATTTGTGCAAGAGTGAGTGTCTGCCTCTCCTCTATTGCTCTAAGAATAAAACTACTAGATTTACTAAAACTACTAGATAGAAACCTCGAGCCGCCAGAGGTGTATAGCAGGGGGAATATTAACTCCAGAAGTAAAATTTTTCGTACGAGGATTATATTTGGTAACGCTTAATCAATTTTGCGCTCGATGATTACTGTAAGTTATTTTCATTAGAGGTAGTCGCTATAGGCATACATTTCTCCCTATTACGAAGCACAAAATGCAGCATTTAGCAGTGCTTCCCTACATTTACTACTCCATTACGGCGAGCATAGGTTTTTCTTTTAATATTCTCTTAAAAAATTCTCCTGATCAAGCCATACATTCATTTAGAAATCCAAAAGTCCCTACCTGTTAAAAAGAAAAGTTCTTCAACTTGACTACCCCGAAATGTTTCATATAGTAGGTATATAGTTTCATAATTTTTTCCCAGAAAACATAAAAATGAAAAGTAAATATTTTCTTTTTATTACTGGAATTAAATAGTTTCATATTGCACAGAACCGTTGTCAGATGGAATATCGGATTAAATATTCGCAAATGTGAAGAAAAGTTAATTTAGCTCATTTTGGTGTTGTCACGTGGGAGGTTGACCTACAACTATTTTAGGGATAACTCGCCATAAGTGTAAAATCGAGCTTTCCTGGAACACTAAACCTGTACATTCATAGACGAACAGATTGATTAGACGTATGTTAATACATTTGAATATAAAATTAAGAAAAAATCGCGAAACGACGCTGACAATGTATTATATTGCCTTAATGAAATATGGTATTATATTAACTAACGTAATTAACTTCGTGGTTTTTGTGAGTGACTTCTAACTGTTGTAACATTCTATTGCTGCTGTAGCAATAATCCTTATTCCATTGTTCTACAACTGCAGGTACTTAAATCGATATTGTTAACGGCTCTTTTCTGAACGTACTCCTCAAGAGATTAATCCGTACGTTAATTGGGAAGTATTGTACGAAGTAAGTACGAAATAACTCGTCCCGTTATTCCATTTCCAATAGTAGAACCGCGTTTTAGTACGTATTAACTTTTTGCCTCTCTTTAAAGCGACCGTTTGTTTTTCAGGGAGAATGCTAACAAACATGGCCTATTCTATTCAAGGCATTACCTAAAAAGATTACCACACAACCGCAGCTACAGGGAGAGCATATTTTGAGTAGTATTTTCCCTTGACAAAGCGGTGGTCGGGACGAAAAAACTCACGATTAATTGACGAACGTGGAAAAGTTCCGGAAAAGTATTCGAGAAATGAAAGGCTCGAGGTAAATGGGTCTTTGAGATGTGATTCAAAGGAGGAGGACATTCCATTGTGTGCTGGGGTCACCTTTTCATGAAGTGGGTTCATCTCTCATCCCACCTTCACTGCCCTTGTCCACTAGAGAGCTCTCTAATTGAACTTCAAAGGCAGGGGAACGAAGAATAATAAATGAAGGCGATTCGTTCCGGAATCACGCTCGTTGGCCGAAATGCGATTTCCCGTAGAGCAGTTCGTGATCACTCGTGAGGAATCGGAGAAAGATCCAGAAAAGTCCCAAGGATATCCAAACGGAGATGAAAAATGTATGACAGAACTAGGACTTAAACCTGGGATCTTTCACTTTCTGGGCGGATGGTTTAGCAAATGGAGTTATCGGGCCAGAACGTTATCTCATGACGTTTTGGGAGACTTATTCTCGTGTGTTATACTTAAGGGGGTATATCATTTCCACCATTTTGTACGTCCGGTTCCCCAATGAGGACGTTGGCCGAGGACGATGTCGCATAGTCGGACGAAACACTTCGCCCGTCCCAACAAAGTATTCCAAAATGAGATGATCTGGCTTGATAGCTTAATTGGCTAAAGCATCCGCCCGGAAAGTGGTAGATTTAAGGTTCGAATTTTCATGCCCGTATTTCCTTGGGATTTTTCCAAGGTATTCTTTCCGTGCGATGTCACCTTTACCCTTTTCCTTGTGACCCAGAAGAGGTTGTGTATGAAGAGAGCTTGTACCCACCTTATTTAGGACATTATTCAGTCGCCTACAATACACGTACATACGTTAATAAGCTAACAAAATGTAGTTGTAATCAGGGACGACTTCAGACAATAAGCAAAAGAGGAAACCGCCTCAGGGCGCAGCAGTAAACGAAGCGTCGAATAGCGGCATGAATGTCTCAAAGTAAAATAAGCAGAAATTTTAAATTGAAACATTGTTCATGCTAATTTTCATCGTGTTCCCTATTGACGGTTTGCTGAGCTAATACTATGATTGTTTTAGGATATTCAACAATTCTTTTTGAAATTAATAAGATAATGAATACGTCAAGATTCTTACATTTAATCAGGGAAACAATGTTAGTGAAAATATGTACCTGCAGTTAGTCAATGTATTTACAGATATGATTTAGACAAACACAACAATGGGTTGCAAACAAAGCATGTAACAATGATCGAAGCAATGATAGTTGTGCTGGAATTCCATGATTTGAGCAGTAAAGACGGCGTCTAGATTTCTTCTTTCGAAAGAGACTGTTTGAAAGATCGGTCTTCATAGAATTTGGCTCGAAGGTCGATCTGTATCTCCAACATTAGCAAAGAAAAGACCTAGAGAGGGACTGAGGTTCACTAGGAAAGATGAGGAGTGAGGTATTTTCCATTTTTTTTCTCATTCAGGTAGAATGCTACTGTTGGAAGAAGTCTCACTGGCTCTCTGAATAAAATTTTCGAGACAAGAAGTGAACACAACTTCTCGAAATTTCTCAGTAGCTTTCATGCCACCACATCCATGAGCAAAGCCGAGACAAAAGTAAAGGTCTGGCGCATTATTCTCCATCCAGTACCAAAAGTATGAAAGGCAAGCAAGTTTAAATTGTGCCTATTGGTCCGCTTTCCTTAGTTAGTGGAGCGTTGGTTTCGAAGGGCCAGTTTAGTTTATGAATGAGTGACTTGCGGAGGACAGCGTACCTTTTAACGAGGAATGTGGATGGAGAAAGAACGGCTGGAATACGGATGAAGGAAGATAAGGAGATGATGAATAGCGCTTTAGCGGAGAACCTTTGAAAAGAGCGGATCGCCCGAGGGGAAAAGGACAGATCTGTGAGAAAGTTTCCCTCGGTTGCGGAGCAGCGGGTGGACCCATGATGCAACGGGAGAAAATAAAAAAGTCGGTGAACAAAAAAAGGAAAACAACACGCTGTTCGCTACGAGATCGGACACAAAGAGAACATTCGTAATCCCTTAAGGGGTGCATTGCAACGTATAGGGGCTTAAATGATCACGTTAATTGCTTGAGTTAACAAACGGAACATGTATTTTAAAATTCGCCACATTTTAGCATATTTTCGTTTTGATGGCGCATTATTGAAAGCTCTTTTGATGTGTAATTTCGTCCTTTTGCGAAATGTTGGAATAAAAGTCACATCGGCCATAGGCGGAGGCCAACTTTTCAGTTAGTTGTTACAAGGGAATAAAAATTATGGCTGAATTGTACAATAATTTCCATTTTATTTTCACTTGATCTAATAAACGAGATGGAAGTTTGTTGGCAGCAACCTGAATAACTTTTTCTCTTTCCCATTTTAACCTATATTTCAACAATTTTGCACGGATTTTGGGTTGCGACAATTTATCATTTGCAACAAAGATAAGATTCTCGTTAGTTCATTTATCTCCATAGCATTCTCAATCTCTGTTTCAACAATCTCGGTTTCCTTTGTTACTACGTAAGTACATCTACATATGTACCCTCTAAGCTCGGTATGTGGCATGATTACCATGATGATAACGTAACAACGATAATCACCATGACTCTATTTCCCTGATTGATTACTTTCGCGTATCGTTTGCGGAAAAATGAATTTTTGAAGGGACTAGTTCTAACATCTATTTTTCTGATCTTCTTCGCAGTATTAGAACGGTCTATGTAAAAGGGAAGACGCATTATATCTTCATCTGTGAACGCGCTTTCTCTGAACTTAAGTATGTACATTTAGCCTTTGTTTAAATCTTCTATCCTCTAGAAACTTCCATCCTGTATTCCGATGAATTTGAGTAACACTCCCTGATTTGTCGTAACAATTTTTTACGCAAAGTATCGCCTTTCGCTGTTTCCTTTCGCCTTTTTCTAATTCTCGAATAGGTACAGCATTTTCGGCTGGAAAACTTACACTACTAGCATACTCAAGGTGAGGCCTGACCAACGCAACGTAACATCCTTCACGGACTTTTTCATCGCTCCCACCAACTCTTCTCTTGACGAGTTTAACACTAGCCGTCAAAGGAAGCGACCTCATTTTATATTCCACATCATTGTTTCCATTGCTTGTAGTTAAATACATCTTCGCATGAAGAAGTTAAAGGATCACTGGATAGCCAAGTGGGCAACGCGTTCGACTTCGGTGAAAGCGGGTTCGATTCCCGGTGAAGGCCTAAGTGCGAAATGACCTAAGCTGTCTAAGCACTTTTATCAATAATACTACTACTACTATCATTTCGTTTTCTGTGTTCGGTATGTTCATAAACACTGAAATATCTCACGCAAATTAGCTATTTTAGGGCTTTTCAGGTATTTTCGGCCCTTTTTTTCTACCCTGTATCTTTTGCTTTTGTTATCTGTTTTTCCTCCTTTCTTGCATCTTACGCCCATTAACTGAAGAAGTTAACTATTGGTAGCACCGCATGGCGGAGCTAAAATACCCGTTTGTGGAAATTGGCGATAGTGCTGTCTCCCCCTCTACTAGACTACCGCCCGGTTGTCTCGATTGAATAGCGCAGGTGTTGAAATCATTCTCATATTGATATGCCGTTTTTGCCTCCATTACCAGGCGCATATCCCCTTAAACAGCCTAAATAATACCGTTTATTTTCTTCTTCATCACCCATGGAAAGATCTATGCTACTTAAAAAAAACGGAACATCATATTCTCATTATCAAAATTGGGTACAATTAATCCTCTGTCTCCTGAAAGTAATGAAACGTCAGTCTTGATAAATGCGCTTGATCCGAAAGATTATTCTCTTCGTAGATTATCACGGTTCTACTACATATGTACTTGCATAGCCGAGAGTGATGCGAAGAATTTCTATTTACCTGAATTACTTTCTAAAGTGTAGTTAAGATCGATGTTTGATACTTGGGCTCTCATACCAAGTACTCTCGTACCACTTGATACATTCCTGCTCTTCTAAATGAAACATTTATCTCGGGTTCGTTGTAATCATTAGTTTTTCCTAGTATTAATTCATTGCCAGCCGTGCTCGAATGGTCGAATGTTTTGTTGAAGTGTTTTAACATTTCAGCGAAATTGGTTGGTATATTTACTATACTTAATTACTGTATTTAATATTGGTTGCAATTCACATACCAGAATTATTAAAGGTTTATGACAATGATCTAGAACTCTTGCAAATCATTCCTGAAGTAGAAATGATCAAAAATGATAAATACAAATGATGAAAGAAAATGAATGATTAAAACAACCCATAGACCCAAAAATACTTCGCTCGTTGGAGGGTAGCTCGTTTTTGTAGGGCAAGTGCGGTGATTATTGCGGCAGCGAAACGTTACTGGTTGTTTTGGTAACGGGAAAGGGATTGTTAAGAGAGAATTTGTAGTCGTGATTGTTAATTCGCGGGTATGTTTACGCGAGCTAATCCTCCCCAATGCGGTAATGATCATATTTCCAGTTCACGGTGCATATAACAACACAGGCGCTTTTTATTTAATTTGGAAAATCATAATCTTTTGTAGCATGGAACATTATCTGTAAAAATTCTTAATTCGTTCCATTATTTAATTAAGTAAAATTCTAATTTCATATCTTAAATCTAAAAGTCAGTTTTTTCTGTAAAAAGGGTAAAGATATCGTAAATAAATACAACCACAAGAAATCGATAATTTAAATTATGGGGAAAATTAAATTAATTCACCGAGAGTTAAAGTCTGAAAGGCCAAAAATGTGTTTATTTTTTAAAGGGCCACAACTTGCTGTGATGACCTCAGCGAATAATTATATTGGTAGCATTTAATCTATATGCAAAGCATGAAGGCTGGGTAAAAGCACCACCATTAGCTACGGAAAGGCTTCGAGAGGGAATGAGGCTTACTAGATGAGGAGTGAGATCGTTTGCTATTACTATCCTCAATGAGCTAAAATGTTATGGGAAGAAAAATCACACCCAAATGAAGCATAGTAACTATATTAATAGCACTTTCAATTGCATTTAAGAAGAAATTATCAAGAAGAAAGTTCTCATTCAGTATAGTTCATATTTCAATAATTTTTACATTATCATAGCTACTGACTAATTTTAGGTAAAGACAAATGAAACCCGCCATTTGCTCTATTTCAACCAAAATGCTAACGATAAGTGGTAACATTAGGGTTAAAAGGTGTCCAAATTTTCTTCTGTTAAATTACTAACTAAAAAAAGTTTAAAATTCTGTTAGTTATCGATATAATCGCCTTGAAGATTTAAGCATCTTTTACTACGTCGTGGCCATGATTCCATGACTAAAGAGACCAATTCTTTGAGGGGTGCGTGGAAAATGGAGGTGCGATCAAGTTCATAGATCTCCAATTTTTTTATTAGCAATGAGAGTAAATAGAAAGATGCGGTTACTTTTAATTAGCCTGGAATCAATTTCTGAATATTTAAAAAAGATGGCAGCACCATACCGTTTGATTACTAAAATTTGAAAATCTTAAACCACGAATGGCATCAGACTTGCATGGAGAATATATTAGAGGTTTAAAAACATTCCGTAAGCCATATTTCGGCTAGCGGAACTCACGCTAAGAGACAAAGGGAAAGCTCCGGATAACCGATTTCTGGGAAGTCCCAATGATCATTTCAGAGACAAAGCCTCCATCCTCAGGGGTCCTCTACAAAGGAGGTGTTTTTAAACCTCTTATTCATTAACAGCCGTGTTCCAACATTCTTTTTCTTGCATGGAGAATGTAGTTAGCAGAAATTTACGAAAGTTCTAAGATAACAAAACGAAAAAACATCCCATTCCATTTTCACTAGACATAGTTGACTAAAAGGAGATTAGGAGAGTTTAAAAACACTTCTTTGCTGCAAGAGGAGAGGGTTAACCAGTGAAGTAACCGTAGTGAACGCTTGAAGAGCCGCACGCGGCCTGGGGGCAGCAGGTTCTCCAATTCTTCTCTATGACATTCCGCGAAGGAGTTCCTCTTAAGAGTAAATCCTACAGTACTTTAAAGTTTCCCTCAAACATGAAAATATTCCAGCGAAGTATTTGCCGTTGTTTGCATGCGGAGTTCATCTGTCTTTTGTCTGACTTCCTTGTCTTCTGCGAATTCCTGCGACGAAAGACAAGAGCTGAGGTCATAAGTTTACCGCTTAATCGGAGCCCACATCGTTCATTTGCTTTGCTCAGACGACATTCTTTAGGAACTGCGAGTGTGGGGATGAGGGAGTGGGGTAACAAGGGAGCGATAATTCCCTCGAAAAGAGGATTTGCGCCAAAAGAATTAAAGAAAAAGAGCCGTTAATAGCGCGAGTTGAATAAGGAAATGCGAATGAGAACGTGTTCTGGGAAATGGAGGTGCGTGTCGGGGGCTTTAAAAAGAGGCGAATTTATTCACCTCTTCCGCGTGGAATACGACTTTGTTGGGCTCTCGAGGGGAAACCGATTGTTGCGTTTCGGCTCGTTAGCAACGGCAATTGATCGCCCGATTGTTGTTTGCGCGACGATAATGCGACGTGAATTAGCAGTTACAGTGGCACTACTGAATAAGTACTATTGAATGTATACCATTCTAAAACAGACAGACATAAAACTGAGACAATGAAGTCACATCTTCCATTTATTCTGTATAAAAAAATATATAGAAGATTACAATCATACCAAGATATACACTATAATAATGATTAATTTTCTTAGAAATATTAAAAATGAATTGATACAAATACATAAATTAAAACAGAGTCAAACTTTGGATTGCGAGCATAACTTGTTCCGGAAACGTTTTCCTAACCAGAAGCACTCTTATAGCAAAGCGATTTCCCTATAAGAAATGATGGAAAATCGGATTATTTCGTACCAAAATCATAAAAATATTCATGTGCATAAAATGGATCAATAGGGAAGTAATGAATACGTGACGCTCGGCAGTCAAAACAGCGGATACGTACTCCAAGTACGAGTATTGCTCGCATTTCAAGACCTCGCTCGTACATCAAGTTGAACTTTATTGAAAACATTAGCTCGTCTTGCGAAACACTCGCAAACGGAAGTTACTTGCAGACAGAGATTTGACAGTACAACCATTAGAATAAAAATACAAATATTAATAAATTAAAATATTAGAAATATAAATTTTAGAAACACGATTATTAGAGGTTCAAATATTGAGAATACTATTATTAAAAATACGAATATTAAAAAGAAACACATTAAAATAAATACGAAAAAGAGTGGTGGAAGGGATGATACGAGAATATATGAGTAAAACTGTAGAATATTGTTAGTATTACCGTCGGTGCATATCTGTCCAAAAAGGAGTAGTTATGAAAGGCGATTATTAATCTGAGTGTAGACGCTGCTATAACTGCTGTAATGTGCGATAAAACAGACCTAGATTTCAATACTTTCTTACCGAGTATTTTGGAAGCACATTTTGCTATTTTTTACAAATAACACGCTGTTTAAAGATATAGTTCAGAGTTCCTTTGCGGCAAATTCTTCGAATGATGGTTTGATTCACATGATTGATTTTAGATGAAGAAATGAAACAGCTAAAGTATGCCGTAGCCGGGAATCGAGCTCGGATCTCCCAGTTCCGGGCAGTTACTGATTCCCAATCGAAGCAAGAATCTAAGATATCGAAGAAGAGGTTGTTCTCTCGTGGTAGAACAATCTCTCGGAAAGTGGGAGACCCGGGTTTGACTCCCGGCTACGGCAAGCTTTATCTATTTCATATCTTCATCTCTAAGTAGAGAGAGTGTCAACAATTAGGACGTAGTTAGCAACAATCGAGGTACAACAGTCGACGTTTCAACCCCTCGTCATCGCTACCATACGTAGTTAATAACTAAAAAGCATTTATTTACCCTAGGAAACTTCTTGTTCCATGAAGTAATTTTATGTGTGAGATATCCTTAAATAATGTAGCACTTGAGATAAACTTATGTAACGAATAAAATTTACTGTTGCATACAACATAGCTTTATCAACGGAGGACGCGGCATTGTTGGTATTCGGATGAAACCGGAAGCTAACAATAAAGACGGAGAGTGTAATATGAGTTTGCAACAATTAAGACGGAGTTTGCAACAATCAAGACACCGTAACTGCCGCCTACAAGTACTGAAATGTTAGTCGAGAGAAAGAGAGAGAGAGCAAGTCAAGATTTAAAACAGAGGTCATAGAATCTGAACCAGCCCTGTGCCCCCAGTCTGATCAGGGGGCCCCACTCATTATTCGGTACGTTTGCCGCGCACTTAACTACGAAATCGGTTGCGAATCGATTGGGCACACGCAATGGGAATTTTGAAAGCCATTTCCCTCTTGGCTACTCCTTCAATTACTTCGGTTACCGCAATTACTTGGAGGGGGAACAATCGGACGGATGTGGAAGAATGGGAGATATAGAAAAAGGGTGGACTGGAGACGGCTTTGTTGTCCAGAGACAAAAGGCGGGACTTCTATCACCTGTGAATGCTGAGCGGAAAGACAATGTGTACTCGAAGCAGACTGCACTCGACCGAGATAAAAGACTTGGGAGGAAATGAAGAGGTTTTCAGCTCACTCAACGTTCGAAGGGAAAATTTCAGGCGCCGATAAAAAATATGGAGACCACTTAAGCCGGTGGAGAGCGATTTGTCGCGCTAGACTATCGAAGTTCGCATAAGGACACTCGAGTAATGTTTTCGGTTAAAGTACGAGGGGGGAGGCAATAGTGAGGATTTCAAAGAGAGGTCAACGCGTGTATTAGCTCGGTAAGAAGCATTCTTAAAAGCGCCCTCCAATGCGACTGGGAATCGCTGGGGCCTCAGGAAGACCTATTACAGGAGAACATAAACAAACCACTCTTGAATTTTATTCCTGCGACTCTCAAAGGTCAGGGGACAAGCGTTTCAACGTGCGATGTACGTAGGGGTACCAATACCCCAATGTTATCCGTGTGTTCGCGGTATCTTGCCTCCTTTTCCCTATGGGTTTTTCTTCATAAGCCCTCAGTTTCGTTTTTCCCCACAACTAGTGTCTTCGTGTTTTTATGTGTCTATATCTAGTTTGTATGCATTAGTTTTTATTTGTTTATGCAATAGACTACCAATTACTCATTGAGAATTGATAATAAAACTTTTTGATCTTCTCCATACCTCGTATATTTGTTTGCAATGTCTGTAAATTTGCAATTTTGTAGTTTGAAAAGTATATTAGAATATTAGACTACTTAATTTATTTAGAAAGCACTTAAAATAAATAATTAACTACCAATTACCTTGTACCTGTTTGCCGGTTTGTTTGGAAGCATCAATTTAATTTTCTAAATTTAAGTCAATTGTTTTTTATTAGAAGTGTAATATTAATATCATGTAACATTTGCAGAGGTCAGGTGGAAGAGAGGCCTCACCTCACAGCAACAGTAAAATAATAATAATTATGATTTTACCGCAGAACTTTTTTGTGCTTAGGAGGACCAGATATATACGATAATAGACATATTTTAAACTAAATTAAGTTCAAACGAATGTGGTATAGTAAAAAGTTCACTCTAATGGAGCGTTTTAATATGTTTAAATTAAGTTCCGTCATGCTTGACGGGGGCGTTTACTAGGTCATATATAATTATTGATAAACATCCTTCTAAAGTATTTCCGAGATCGCGTTTAATTTTTTGGTTGATAAAAACAAATAACTGCAATTAAAACAGCGATATTATAGCAAAGCCATAGTAACACGTGTCTTCGTGGAAGGCAAAGGGTCGAATTGCCACCAAATAATTTTCAGGAGTTAAAAAAAATTACTTGTGGAATATATGTGATATATTTCTTTCGGTTTAAATAAAAAATTCTTACCTGGTAATGCCGTGAATATATTAAATAGAACGCGCGTAGATAAATAGAAATCCGTAACGCGCGCGGAGAATTGGCGGCGTACCTCGTGGTGAAGTGGCGGCAAATTGTCCTCTTTTGGGAATAAAGTTGGCACGTACTTAAAATGATGTTACAAACAGAAATATCACGAGCTCAAAGTATCTATATCCCAAGTCGTCTACAGGGTTATAGTAATACAGTCGTCGTAAGGTCAATAGTTGATAATCGGACTATTATTATATTGTTATCTAACTAATTATATAATTTTACATTTAGCCGTATAATCCTCGTAAGTTCCTCGTGGCATTTAAACTTCTCTTCAACATAAACGAAACGTATGGTGAAAATTTTCCCTACTATGTTATTTTCGATCCTGATAATCCGAAAATTATCAAAAGTTATTTCTCTTAAGGAATAACAAGTGCCAAAAATAGCGATAAGCCTGGGACTCGAACCCAGGGCTCACACTTTCCGGACAGGTATTCTAAACATTACATTAACATGCCGTGTCTCTCCCACACTCTTAGGGAGTGCTTTTATGAGACATTATGCTTCTGTGCTTCTTTTAGAATTAGTTATAAGATGTTAGAATTTTGGGCTTTATCGTGCACACACACCTTTCGTTTACCCTTGTTATTTCTCTTAAGTTTCCTATTATTGATTATATCTCGTTTCCTATTGAGAATAGTTTCGTAATGTGGAAGAAATCCTAGATTCATATTTATGAACAAATTTTATAAAATAATGCAATTTAACTGTTATTGAATTAACAACGACCGATATAATTGGATTTTTCGCTCTCATACTGCTGCCCTTATTCTGCAAATGGGTTGATTCAAAACTGCCAAAAACACCAATGGATTCAAGAGAGCCAAATTCCTTCAAACAGAAAGTTCCGCGAAAATTTTGAAGATTTTTCAAGTCCAAAAATTGTGAAAGCTCCCAAAAAGAGCGAAACTGAGACGAGCGAT
Source organism: Ladona fulva (assembly GCA_000376725.2). Taxonomy (NCBI): domain Eukaryota; kingdom Metazoa; phylum Arthropoda; class Insecta; order Odonata; family Libellulidae; genus Ladona; species Ladona fulva. The sequence continues at coordinate 337,299 of KZ308761.1, read as the reverse complement.
GTTTTTTTACAGATTAACATTAAAATATCGGCGCATTTCGATGGTAACTACTCCGAAAGAAAACTTAAGATTTCTCGTCCATCTCGAAACTCGACTTTCTGATATTTCAAAAGTTTATTTTTTCGCCATATCCTTGTAAGTAATACGTTGGTGAAATTTTTAACTAATATGTACATCGCAAACTTTGGTCCAGTTTTCATGAGTTAGAAAGAAGAGGATAATTTTAGTCTCAAAAGACGAGAAAAGAAAAGACGTTTTATTATAATCACTGTTATTGTTAGTAGATTATAGAAATATCTGTACATATAACGCCAAAATATAAAGGGAGACTGAGAACTTTTATAAAGGGAGGATTATGAACGCGATATAAAAGTTGAGGTTAGAAAGACATCTAGCCGTTATATTAAAATCAGTACGATTTCGTATTTCGTACACCGTAGACCCACTTCTTATCGGCGACGTGAAGACGCCAAAAATATACGTGCCTGCGAGTAAGATCAGGAGTGCGATTATGTATATTTGTAACTGTATTCATGTTCATTTGCCATTTAAACATGGTGGATTTATTGCGAATTTCGGAGATGCCACAATTTACATAAGTAACAAAATTGCACTCCAGAACACCGTTACGTTTCGCGCATGCGAATGAGGTTTTCGTAATTTACCGGTGAACCGTTAAACGTCTGCTAATACTCCCAAGTCTCCAATAACGGCGCCGTTATGATAATGAGAATATACGAGCGACTGAGTCGGGCAAAGGGCGTTATTGCGATTCGGAAACGGAAAACCGGAAAACAGCTAAATTAAAAGTGCTACCGAAATCATATACATCTGCTTCTACATAAATTACCTGCAAGCCGCATTTCGGCGTGTAGCAGGGGGTTTACACACCTAGCGTACACGTTACCTCTTTGGCATGTCGCATGTCATTCGCGGGAATAATGAGTACTTAAATGGACGTGTACCCGCATCTATTTCTCTTATTTTACGTTCATAACCTTTGGAAGAAATTTATGAACGTAATCGATCTTGTTGCCATTTTTCGCACTACCTTTGAATATGAACGAAATCGTTTGAAAATGGAATGTTATCTTCGTCGCTTGTTATTTCTCCATATGCCACCGATTCATCCGCAAATACCCTCACATTGTTATCGATCACGTCGCTCAGGTCGTTGATATTAATTAGGCAGAGTAGAGGTCCGATTACGCTGTCTTGAGGTATCCCTGAAGTAACTTTTACTTTATCCGAACTATCGCCGAAAAGTACTACTTACTTTTCTCTTTTCTATAGGGAATTCTGGATCATGTTAATTAGATCCTGCTTAGGATCTAATTAGAGCTGGCAATAAAAATAAAGAAATCGTGTTGAAATATCTTCGGAATCCAACTGGGCGAAATACATGTACCACCGGCGCGTAAAATTTTTCCGATTTTTCGGACAGCCTAAAGAGACATGTATGATCGCACGAAGGAGATTAATCGTTAGCAAAACGTCGGGGACAAAGGCGAGGGCACAGAGAATTATGGGAAGGATGGAGGGCGAGAGGAGATGAAAACGGAGAAGGGGCGATTAGATTGTTGCGGGGAAGTTAGGCTGCCATCTTCCGGGTCGGGAATAAATTAAGCGAAGGTTGGGATCCGAATGGAGTTAGCAGGTATTAATACTCTCTGCATCGCCCGAGAGGAAGGCGAACAGGTGAGTGTGTGTTCATGGATTAAGATGACTTCTGAAAGGGAAATAGAGAAATTGATGAAGACTATTAAAAGTTTTGCGTCATTAATTATAATTAGTTTGTAAGAGAGTTTTAGGGAGCCGCGCAAAGGTATTTGAAGAGAGAGGCAGATGAGGCGGTTAATTAAAATGGAATTCGCTCACCACAGACATCTATAACGCTCCGTCCGTCTTTACGGAGAACTAATACAGTATACAATTCCAGAATCTTTTCTCTACGAATCACATCCACAGTATAGGAAACAGAATTAGTCTTGAAAGGCATGGTAGGGCTCGCTGTGGTCATAAGGTATGTTTCTACTGGCGGGAGAAGGTCCAGACAGTGGTCCAATGCCGTCCGTTTAATAACGGCGACGTTATTACGGATTATAGGACAACTACCGCATCCATTATTTGGGGAGCCGTCAAACGTAACTGTACGTATAATGCTACTGTACAAGGCTATTTAGTTTATTTTGATAGATTGTTTGCTTTTACTGTTTCCATTTCCTTATTTCAAAACGCATTTAGTATCGAATTCAGCTATCGTCTTACGCCATTATATCAGTTTTTTTAAACTTATTTTATATTTTAAGGAAAGAGCTTAAAGAAAAACATCCAGGCAAGTAATTTCAACGTAAAATAACCGTAGTGCTCAAAGAATTCTCTCTTGGATACTGCTATATTTGTATCCATCGCAGTCTTTTCCAAGGAATTACGGTTTCCCAAGAACAAACGGAGTTAGACTGCAAATTAATTGAAGCGATGTGAGGCAAAATTGCTGAATGATTACATTGAGGAAAACCATGTTCTAATCGAGAGGAAATCATCCCCACACTTCCTTTAAATTAAAGCTGTCGATTCTTTCGAAGGAAAATGCAGGGACTTTTAAATTATTCACCCTAGTGTCCCTTTTTGCATTAATTTGGTTAAATATGAAAACAAAATATTGGCATGGATGGGAAAAAGGTCCACACGGGTCCAAAGTTGCTTAATTATTGATTAATATAATCCCAAACAATGCCGACGAATTTCGTAATAATTTCTTTAAACGAGGACGACTGAATTTTGGGACAGGGAAGCGTAACGTTGGATACCGGGATCTTCCGGAATGATCGGCTCTTTTAAGAGAGAATACTGTGGCAATACTATAGATGTAAGAACAGTTGAGTCCTCAGCCCCTCCATTAGCTACGTAAGACTTTGGAAAGTGGATGAGGCTTACTAGCCGAGATGAGGAGTGCGGTAGTTCACTCTTGCTTTCCTCACTGAATCAGAATGCTAGGTAACTGGTAACAGGTTAACGTAGGGGCAGGAATATGGACCTAAAGGTAATTGACACTTTTCATATAGAAAGAAAACGAAGGTTGGAACACGGCTGTTAATGAATTAGAGGTTTAAGAACACTCCGTAAGCCGTATTTCGTCAAGCGGAACTCGTGTTAAGAGACAAACGGGAACCTCCGGATTACAGCTCTCTGGGAAGTCCAATGTACATTTCAGAGACAAAGCCTCCATCATCATGAGGTCTCCACAAATTAAGTCCCTGATAATGGAGGCTCTGTCTCTGAAATGTACATTGGGACTTCTCAGAAATAGGTAATCCGGAGCTTCCCGTTTGTCTCTTAACGGGAGTTCCTCTTGACGAAATGCGGCTTACGGAGTGTTTTTAAACCTCTAACTTCACATTTAATTCGACCACAATAAGCGTGATTCAGCACTAATACCTCAATAGTTTCCGTTTTATCACAGCCATAAATAGGACTGGAATTAAAGACACCTATTTTCTCCGTACCAAAACTCAATGCAAAATAAAACCTATAAAGGTATGTCTCAAGAGCGTAAAAACCACATAAATAAGCATTCCAATCCCAAGGTTCAGTCCAAATGCTCACTTGTACTCCCTCTTTTGTCTGAATTTTTTCCTCGCCGGGGAAGGAGGTTGACCTTTTTTCTGAATAACTCGCAGTCGCCAAATCAGCCGTAAATTTGCAGCACAAAATGGCGTTCGAAAACGAGATTCTCAGATGTCGCCACCGTCGGTCGTAATTTGTTAGGCAGATAACCGCACTACCGGAAGAGGACGCCAATGAAAATATGCGTGGGAACACCGAATTTATACGTGTACATATATATTTCGCCACCGCTGATACGAATAAAAAGTGCGCCGTTCGCATCCGCAGGAAGTAAGCACGACGGGGAAAAATCTGAGAAAAAATGAATCTCGGAGAGCGGGAAGACATATGCGAGATGAAAGAGGCGATAACGAGGCTCGGAGAGAATATATAGTGCATTCGATTTCTTCCGAAGAATGCTCCTGTCCTGTTGATACGAAAGTAATTGATGGAGAGGAATTTCCAGCGGGAGATGGCGGCTGCCAAGCATTTTTCGGTGAATAACCATTCATTCTTTCGAGGATGGAGTTTTCAAAAAATGGAGTGGAATAAAAATGTAGGATGATCGAGGAGCTCCGGAAGACTTTCATTATTGTTCGCAAAAAAGCAATTGTTGTGTCTCTCGCGACAATACGTGTAGTATGCGCGAATCGTTCAGGATTCATTGTTAGGGGGACTCAGCCGGGATTTGTCAATGGGGAGGTTCGGAGCCGCGGCGTAAATCCAAAATAAAATGCAAAACTGCATTAAACGCAGAGTTCCTAAATTACAACATTATACATATATATATATATATATGTACTTTTCACCATTGTTGTAGGCTCCCAATTTTCAATGTCTTTACTTGGTTAGACCCATTGTCACAGTCAAAGTACTACTTACTTTTCTCTTTTCTATAGGGAATTCTGGATCATGTTAATTAGATCCTGCTTAGGATCTAATTAGAGCTGGCAATAAAAATAAAGAAATCGTGTTGAAATATCTTCGGAATCCANATATTCATCGTTTCTTTTTCATTAATCATAAATATTCTACTCACTATTGCTGACCTCGATCCATGCAGAATGTACTGATTGGTACAAACCTGTAAACAGAAAGAAAATCAATTTTCAATTTAATGCCTCAAAATGTCTACTATTAACCTATTTGTGTGGTTTATTTAATTGACTTTCATTTTACGAGGTAAAATAAGAATAAAATTACTATTTGACAATCAGACGAATGAGTTCCTTTGGCCCACTTCAGCAGTGATCAAACCTCCGCGTTAACTTCCATGGAAATATCTTATAAATATATTATGGTTATAGCCGTCTTTTGTAGAGGGGCGTAGCCAGGATTTGCCCTAGGGTGTGGGGGTGTTCAGAGCCATGAAGTATAATTGCCCACAGGCAAACTTCGGCCCTAAAAATATGAAATCAGATTCATATTTACGTGTGCGAATCTGCGAATCACCAGTGGCGTGTAAATGTTTAAAGAATTACTATTTTGCTCGCAAAAACTCGATTTTTTAAATCCCAGTTTTGCTCGAGGGGAGGGGGGGAGTTAACACCTAAAACCCTCCCTGGCTACGCCATTAATTATTATGCAACAATGCTTCATAACAACATAGCTCATCCAAAGGACAAACAGACGTGAAAAACGTCTCACAGAACCAGGACTCGAACACGGTTCTTCTATATTCCGGCTGACTACTCTAGTCAATTAAGCTATCGTGCCAAAACAATTAGTCATGCCGTTCGGGAGACCCTGTGGGCACGATAGCTCAAAAGGTTAGAGCAATCGCCCGGACAGTGTGAGATCCTGTTTCGAGTCCCGGTTCTGTCAGATTTTTTCACGTCCGTTTCTCGTTAGGAATATTCCTAGGCGCACAATTTAAGGTACAAATTACAATTACCTTTCACCCTTTTCCTAATATGGCTATCGAATTTTTTAGGCAGATAACATTTCAGAGGTAGTAATGCGCGATTCTAGAAATTCTTTTAATTCCCCCTTGCATACGGCATAAGATGCGGTAATCCTCTTCAGCTATTACAATTTCGGGGAAATTTAATTAATAAAAAATTCAGGAGAAATTATAAACACGACGGGACTTTAAAATCAGAAGAATCCGAGGTATACAGCGCGAGAAAAACACAGAGAAATTTCATTAGCTTAGTTAATTCGGTACTAGAACTTCATCATACTTAACACTTCTACCAGCAGATAACTAAACGTAACATAATTAAGTCGATGCTATGACTAGTATCCTATATAATAATCAACGTCCTGTATATAATTGTGTTCCGATGTCAGTATCTCCCATAAGAAATGCATTGCAGGAATTTTTTCCTAATTAATTACACGCACTTCCCGATTAGACAGAAATATGAAATTTCAGAATTCATTATAAATCTTAAAAACCATTAAATACCCAAATTTCCATACCAAAAGTATCCTTGGCTCGACTCCAGATGACTCGAAACCCTCTTATAAGAAATGCACGTGTTTCATTTTGATCGATTGCAGCCTCTTTTCTTCTGCAAAATTAAATTAGAAATAATGGTCCTATAAAAGCAAGACAAGTCCTTAGAAAGGGAAACTGAACAATAATTTTTATTTTGTTCGTAAAATATAAATTTAGATTCAAAATCGCGTGAATTTGGACAAGAAAGACGGAACTATTGCAGGATTTTGTGGTTATAAACAACCCGTCCCCTTGACGATCAATGAGATTGTCGAACTCGACTCTCATACGAATATATGGGAAAGATAGGCCATAAGAAATAAAGAGAGCCGGCATTTTATGGTCAGGAGGGTTCTTGTAAACTTTGGAAATTGAATCTCAACAATAAATTCTTACAAATAATATAATTTTCTATGTTTTATATCTTACGAGTTCAATTACGAAATTATTAACATATAAACATTTAATGAATGAAAAATGTTGTTGCCGAAATTATATCTTAGGCAAGAATGTAAGGAAAGGCAAATTTTTTTTTATCGACCAAGTTAACGAACTTATATCCATATCGCTGTGTCTGTGGAAGCTACAAATGAGCTTTATGAATGGTAAAACGTAAGTAAATTGTAATTATCATAGTATAGGAATAGTGCCCACCAGCAAATAATATATTATTGATGTTTTAAATAAAAATATAGTAAATCTTATAGACTAACTATCCAAGCCACGCTATAAACCATAATACACACATGCATTTTAAAAAAGTTGAATTAAATCCCGTCATTTTCGACGGGGGAATTCACTAATAGTCATAGTAAATTTTAAATTGCTACAACAGTAGTGTTTCCTATGAAAGAATTCGTCCCACATTTTCATGGATACTTTCTGAATTAAAATTAAGCATGATACGGGGATTCCAAAGGGGATTTTCATGGTCCATCAGTATCTCTTGAATCCCCCTCAAAATCCTGGAAATCTTAACCGAAGCTATTCGCCGATTCAACCCTCGTCCGTCCACTTCTCCGCCTCTTTCATCTCTGTCTCTTTTATTCTCCTCCGTCATCCATCAAACACACTTTCTACTTCTTAACCCACTGCATATCACCCTCATATCTGCGATTTGAGGGTCGGTGTAACTTCCCGATATTGCAACTGAAAGGAGGTTGAATACGACAAAGAAGAATAAAGGCCATTTAAAATAAAAAGGCATGCATTCAAAGGTGTATGCAAGGCTAAGAAATGACATTAAAACGTCTTTATTAAAGAGAGAGATTGAAACTTCTTATTAGTCACATCTTAGATCTAACCCTTTAATTATGAAAGATTGATATCAATGAACGATTCAAACATTGTACTCGTTCCAAAAGGGAATACGGTGAGTGTGTATTAAAGAGAATTCATTTGTATGTATGTTAAAGAGTAAAGACCCTTGGAATAAAAAAAGAAAAGGGAATGTATAAGTAGATGAAGGAGATGATTTCTGCAATTTGAAGGAAGTATGGATTGGTTCTGCTACCAGTAGGGGCCATTACTGAGCTAAATTCGTAGAGTAATTTTTGAAAGATACATTACGCATGATTGTGCGAAGTACAAAGGCAAAGTATATTTCGTTAAGTTACTGTTTTTTTCATCGCAAAGTGAAGAAGGTTAGCTTTGAATTCGCGCTAGGAAATATACGGGCGATATGTAGAGAAGGCCTGCACAATTTAGAAGTAGGCCATGTGGACGTTAAAAGAAGAGATTCTGGGCCTCAGATGGAGAGTATTGGAAAAATTAAGGATATTTTCAAAATTTACGAAAATACAAACATAAAAGATACGAAATATGAATAATTTTAATAAAATATATGATATGATGATTAATTGTGCGACCCCCATGTTACTTTGGCCAATCCAACAATGAGCGTAAAATAAGAGAAATAGATGCGAGGACAAGTCGTTTTAGGGTAAGTCGTAGAATTTTGCGTGACAACAGTGAAATAAAGAGGTAATTCGAACGCTTGACGTTTACACCCCCTGCCACAGGCCTAAAGGCGGCTTGGAGGGTATTTATGTAAATCTCGATGTAGCTTCATCTTTTCTCTTTTTCAAGTCGCGGTTTAACACGCTGTGGAGTTACCGATCTCACTTCTCTTACCTTGGATGTGATCCACACTCACAAATGGAAAGATCTAAATAAATGGAAAGACACCTAAACTCGTAGCGAATAAATGTCTGCCAAAATCAGATGTTTGCCTTTCATTCTCAACTTTTAAATTATTTCAAAGAATTCGAACAGAAAAATATGAAAAAATTATTAATTTGATTATTGAAAAATGTCTGTAAGAAGTTATTCGTGATTTGGAGTTAGACTATATGTCGATGTTCTGAAAAAAATATGTAAAATCCCAGTTTGGATAACTGTCCTTCATTCTCAACTTTTAAATGATTGCCAATTACTTTACATATTTTCCAAAACGTACTAGAGCCCGCACGGTGACACCCAGCGGGACGTACGTGACCAGTGGCATATTACACAAGCCTGATGTACAGTCTGCACTTCCCTTACAAATTCCTTTGGAATCCTTTTTAATTTCAACACTGACCGACAGGTCCCTTCTCGTCCATTTTCAAAAAGAGAAAAACGAAAAAGAAAAGCGATGCAAAAGGGTGAAAGGGAAATACTCGACTAGAAGGGATGGCTTTGTCGAGGAAAGGAAAAGACCCTGAGGAAGGACACAATGTCTCATACATTTCCACAGGGTCTTCTTTATTCTCTTAAGCACCACTCTCGTTGAAATCGCTTCATATTTTCCAGAGATCCATCTGCCTAAACAAAGACGTCCCTGGAGAAATATGCGCCATTAACTGAAATGCTTGCTTCTAAGCATTCCAAATGCTCCATTCGAAAAGAAGAACCACTAGCAATGTTTACCTCTCATAATGTAATATTTATGTGGGTCAACTGAATCTATTCCGTTAATGACGAATTTATTTCTAAGGAAATGAAAAAAAACCTAGCAAGATGCGGCGAGCGCCATGAAAAAATTCGAAGGATGAACGCGATAAGAAATGTGAGGCGGGACGAACCTAGTCACTAGATCCCGGGATTTTAGTGCAAAGACGGAACAAGTTTCGCGACCGAAATTGGTAAGTCAGAGCATCGAAATAAAAACAGAAACAGAACTGTTATTTTTTCGAGGGTTAAGACGGAAACCGAACAGAAAAACTACAATTTTACCAAGCTGAATTAAAACCAGCAACCGGTATTTACTCTGTTCCTATTTCAGAATCGCATTTTGATGTAATGTAACAGAAGCCACGTTTATTATAAGTAATTTGCTAATTTAAATTGTTATTTTAACAGCTGCTCTCATTTCATTTATACGATCTTACGAGTTCAATTACGAAATTATTAACGTATTTTAAATGACATCAACATTTTCATATGGATTAAAGAATTTAATTCTCGGGTCGAAAAATTCCTTTTTATATTGGTTCGAAGGTGGCTTAAGGAGTAAAACCGGAATAGAACCGACATTGGGCGTTTCCATTGAACCGGAGAGAAAACTGGAAGGAAAAATATAAGGACCGATACCCTAAAATAGGCTATTTATCCTAAGTAAGAGCTATTTTACAAAATATTTCTGCGGGTTCACATACCTTAATATTCCCTATTTTGTGCAATTTTTTTCCTTTATCTTACTTACTTACCCCACACTTTGCCACCTAACAACTTTTTTCTTTGTCTTTTCCCTCGCATCCTACCCTCAATCTTATTCCTTAGCAATCCCTGTTCTCTTAATATTTGACCCACCCATATACTCTGACGTTTAATTTCTCCTATTAAAACCCTCTCCCACCCAAACATCTTCGATACCTCTGTGATAGTTAGCATACATAAAGAGAATTAAAGGTCTAACACAAAATAAGGAATATCCAACCAAAGAAGCTTAAATTGGATAAATTCAAAGATCAATAATACCAGTATTTTTTAAGGATCAGAAACAAGCTCGCAATTAAAAAAAACGAAATAAATAGTCGAACGACAGGGAGTTTCAGCAAGACGTACACCGTTATTCCGATAACTGTTACATTTAAACGTCTTCACTAAGGGCGCCGTTATAGTAAAAATACACGGTTAGAATAAGACGACACCATGTTTTGCGCATTAATAATAATAATACTCAGAACCCCAAATCTGTGTAAGAGAGATGGCGCTGAAACTAGGATAATATCTGACGAAGAAAACATGGGACATTGGAGTCGAAAAGAACTCCACGAAAAACACTGCAGCATACTTGGAAACGAGAATGTAGAATCATCTCTTTCTAATAAATGGTTATCAAAAGGCTTCCTCTTTCCTGAAAGAGAAGCATTCACGATAGCAATTCAGCACCAAGTTATAAACTCCAGATATTACAGAAGATACAACCTAAAAGAAAATATACCGACGGATATATGCAGAAGTGCAGCAAAAAGTGAATCAATTGACCACATCATGGGAGGATGCTCTGCACTTCCAAGCCACGACTACACTGCCAGACATAACAATGTGGCAAAAATTATCAACCAAAGGCTTGCAATCACTAAAGAACTGATAGCTTACAATACGAAATATTATAAATGCAAACCGTTTAACACATTAGAAAATAAAAAATACAAATGATATTGGGATAGAGAAATCATAATAGACATCAACATTAAAGCCAATAGACCAGATATAATTCTCATTGATAAAATTGATCAGGAAGGTTTAATAGTAGACATAGCAGAAAATCTCAACTCCAATTTTCAAAGCATTTACTCAAGAAATATAGCCAAGTATGTACTATGAGTTAGCTGTAGAAATAAAAAAAACAATGGAAGTTAAAATTGTAAGAACTGTACCCATAGTTATATCTATAACAGGAATAGAGCCAGAAACACTTGCAGTCACTTATAATTATAACAGAAATAACAACAATACAATTATTTATCCACCAACGTACACGAGCATGTATGGGACAAGTCATTGTCGTAGGATATGGTCATTAGTTCCGAAGCATCCGCAATACATATTGACTTCGTTATTGGGCCCTGGTCCGAGCATCCGCCAAGGAAGTGGTAGATCTAGGTTCGAGTCCAGATCTAGCTAGACATCTGCTATCTCTTGACTTGACTTATTTCTTCCTTAGAATTGTTAAACAGTACACCTCACTCAAAGGCGTGCGTATTCAGTCGGGATCAAAAGGCGCAGATGTCCTTCCTTGGCCCTGGGCGGTCCCCTCTTTCCTTGCGTACTTTTTTCCGACTCGTCTTCTCAAACATTCCCTTTCACATCTCAGACTTGTCACTATTTTCGGTTTCAAGCAGCATAAGCTAAATGAAACTGGCATATTCACGGACTAATTGCAAGTTTTCGACTCGGTTGCGAATCGTTGAGTCCAATCTTTGTCCTCGCAAATGAGCTCATAATTAATTCGTCCTTTGCGTGGGTCCTTTCGCTTCTCATTACTGCCGAAACGCACAGCCTTTCTCCTCAACTGTCCCTTCGGCGACACAAAAGGGAGAGACATTTATTAACTTGCTCACTCTCGCTAACGTTTCTCCGAATGTTTATCCTCGGCGGAAACTGCGCCGCCAAAACGGTTGGCGAAATATTTAAACATTTTGATGCGAAATGGAAGTGATGCGAATAACTGCGAATCAATCGAAATTCCACAGGAATGGAGATGACCCTTGTCTATGATGAGACTTCTCGAATAATTATTCAGATTGAGTTCTGGAATTACGGTTTAAAAGTGCATTCTTATCAAAGGCTTTTCCTAGGATTAACGAAGAAAATTGCAACATGCTTAAGTTGGATATGCACGACTTTTAATGAGGTTTACTGTTTAACAATTCTAAGTAAAGAATAAAAATTAAGTCTGACTAGGTCCGTATTCGAACCCGGATCTTACACTCCCATGGCGCTTTCCCTAACCAGAGCCCAATAATGGTGATACAATATATTGTGAACGATTCAGAGTTAATGCGCAAAACTTTGTGGTCGCCTATCCTCGTCCACGTGTATTCTTATTATAACGGCGCCGTTAGTGAAGACGTTTAAATGTAACGGTTATTGGAATAACGGTGTACGTCTTGCTGAAACTCCTTCTCGTCCGATTATTTATTTCGGTTTCTTAAATTTCGAGCTTTTTTTTGATCCTTAAAATAATAACTAATCTTATTGAGCTTTGAATCACCCTGATTTTTTGCTTCTTTGGTTGTATATTACTTATTTAGTATTAGTCCTTTAATTTTTTATATGTATTCTGATTCTTATCAAATGATTTTCTTTGGATTAACAGAGAAAATGGTAACTTGCATTAATTGGATCAAGGGTTAGATGTTCACGGTTTGGCGTTACATTTACAAAAGTTCCCCGCCAGCCGGGCGTATGGCAGGGAGTGAGGAAGCACCGAACCTACGAATAAGCTACCTGAGTGGTATTCATAACAGTATCTAGTGGATACGTCAGAAGTGACTTGGTTATCACAATCTCGTCCTAATAATGTCGTATTACTACATATAAATAGGGATATCGGTGTTTATAAACGCCACTGGCGGCTTTCATGGTCAAAATATAAAGTTAGTATACTTTTGTATACGTCCGTATACATACAGTATACAGTATAAATCTCTTTACAAAACTAAGAATAAATTAGAACAATCGATGAAAATTAATTGTAAATGTATGGTATAGAAGTAAATTGACATATAGACGAAGGTTATTATTTGAGATGCTTGTCTTATTACTCGCATAGTATATGTTAAAACAATATCTTTATATTGAGCAACTTAGCGATAATGAAGGAAAAAGATTTTCATTATGAAGTGTCAATTCCACAATATCTAGTCCTCCTCCGTAGATTTTACCTAAGCCAAATATTTTGTGAATTTTAAGGTTTAGAATAATAAAAATATCTATGATATAAACGAAAGAGAAAAAATCTGCGCAACATTAAAACTCTCAGGGAATTTCAACGTAATTTCAGATGGCAAGGCAACAAATAAATTATAACTGTCCTAAGTATGGAGATCTCGTATAATAACAGAGACCCTTGTAGGCATTTTCGGACAGCGAATGGTTGGATTAAGCGAAAGGGGAATCATGGAAAGCTTCCGCATGATTCTGAGAGGAGTATCCGTCCGTGGAAACCGGTTGCTAAGAGACGAACACCTGAAAATATGGAGAAGGGATTCCTCGTGACGGGAGATTACCACAAGGAAGTAACTGCGATAGGTGAATGTGGAAGAATGCTGTGGAGGGCAAAGGGTGGGGAAAGGAAACTCAGACTTCTAAATCTACATCTACATATACACTCCACGTTTCGGTGAAAGGCAGGGGGTGAGTTCAACGTTAAACGTTTTTTATTTTTACTACCGCTTATCGTTTGCGGAAAAAAGGTTTTTGTGACAAGCTACCTCATTCCTCATCTTACTTCTCAAGTCTCATTCCCTCATCAAGGCGTGCGATGTATTAGCTAGTCTTCGAACTAAATACTTCAAAGATAACACTGAAAATAATATTGTGACTTAAGAACCGTTTCTATTTTGGTATCCAAAATGAAAAAGTGATAAATTCGTTTTGAACTATTTTACTCACTGTTCTAGCAGGGTATTTTTCCTATATTGTAGGTTAATATTGCAACTGAAGTTATTATTTTATTCTATTCTTTTTAATATTAAAAAAAATTGTTTTCGATTAAATCTGTTGACTCAGTTTTGTACAATTTTTTTACTTTTTGTCAATCGACATCTTTATTCGATGCACCGATATTCAGTATATGTAATGATGGTGAACTCAGATTGTTAAATGAACATGTTTTTTCTATTGGGTTAAGATACTTTTGAAGATAACAGCTGTGTAAACTGTACATAAGCTTAGTTTTTAAACAGTTGTAGTTAGTGGAGGAGGAAGTTAAAGAGTAATGTTCTGTAGTTGAACATGTAGAACCTCGTAACATTTTTTTGTTAGATTTACGTATTATATAAAAGTTAGCATCGCTGAGTTTGCGTCTAACTGCAGCGTTATTGTACAATAAATGAATAACATCATTTATAAGTGCCTTGTGCTGTTTATGGATTTATATTGAAAGAATTAAGTCCTCACGCTATAAATGTTTTATAGACATCGTGGAAGAAAATAAAAATCCTACACACAAAATATTACATCAAATACACAAGAGTTAGAAATCGATGTATTGTATTCCTGTCGTTTTTTTAATTTACTCCAAATAAATATAGCCATTATCAACATCATAAAAATAAACTTATAATAAAATATATTACAGTCTATAATTGTTATGTCTAATTTTTAATTCTGACATTGGATGTGGGGTACTATAGAACAGGGAGTTGATAGCTGGGGCGCGTCCAGAATTTTCGCTTGGGGGGTCTGAACTTAAGGATTGTAACTAATAATTTCTTGAACTCCTTCCAATTTACGATTTCATGTGAAATAATCGATTCTCATCTTAAGAAAGTGTTGCCTGTAAAGATATATTTTGAGCCAACAAATATTTGTTAATAAAACCCTTGAGATTTTGGTTCTGAATAAATGTTTACAGAAACTCGAGGGTGCTTAAGACCCTTGAGTGCGCGCCTGGCTGAGAATCTTTCACTTTCGCAAGCCTACATGAATTATTATGCAAAGAACCGAGGCTCCGAATTCAGTCATCTCGGAATGCTGTGTTACATTATGATTCTACCAAAATCATTGACGTAATTAATATACGTCTTACAAAGAGTAATTAGGAGGAAAATGGAGGAAGTGTGGGAAATGGTTCAGGAAGGAGAGGGTGGGGAAGGGGGAGGGCGAGGGGGGAAGTGGTCGGTAGGGAAGGGAAGGCGATGGGTTGGAAAGGGTAGAGGAAGTCTGCTGAAAGCGCTCACTGAACTGAGACACTTCCTGGAGATGATGCAGCCTAGATGCCGCTTGGGTCGTTGTCCCACAATTTGAAAAAACCCTCTCTCGCCTCCCTTCTTTTGATACGTCCACTGCGCTCTCACCTGAAAGATTATACTTTCCCAATCCCGAGTACGTTGCAATCGGCAGGCAGATTCATGGAAGCTGTTTAATTAGAACAAATGTATGTCCAAAGGAGTTGTATTACAGGAGAACTTTATTCGAAAACATAGCATAGCGTGATTAAGTGTATTATTTAAATCCAAGATCAAAAACGCCTTATGGGGTGAGCAAATGTCAGATAATTAAAAAGGGTATTACATGTCTTAAAGGGGCGATTTGCGTTATATTGGCTGTGAGGAAATGAGACAACATGGCTGAAATGGCGCATGGAAAGTGAGTGGTGCTAAAGGAAGAGGAAGACCGAAACATACCTCAAATACGCTCATTTAATTCATTTGTTATAGTTGGACAAATATTCTGGAGGCAGCGCTATTGATTACAATTCTTTACAAAGAAACAATATCAATTAAAATAATCAACGTTAATGATGACAACGATAGACATTTCTCGTAGCTACGCTTAGATATCTTTCTTCGTATAATAGGTAAGGAATACATCTCTATCCAGCCGTATCCGTAAGAAGTGGAATTTACTAAATAAGATATTTAAAAAAATGTAGGTCTTTTTTCTGCTTCTTAATAAAATGTCTGCTTCCGCAGAGCAATTTTAAGCACGTTAAGATTACAAGAAAAATTGAATCAATTTTTATGATCATATTTGTAGAAAAGTGATTCAAAATTCGTACAACTGAAGGCCGCATATACTTAATTTTCTGCCATTTAAAAAACCATTTTGCTGCATACAAAATCATGAGGGTTGAGTGAGGTGTTGCACGCATTCAAATAATCTAACATGGAAAATACACGAAGAAAAGGAACATAACCGCTAAGTAAACGAAGGCAGAATATTTTGCATTTCATTTCCACTTGGCGTGATAAACGAGGTTGGCAAATGAAATTATTAAGAAGCGTGCATTCGTTTGAGAAAGAGAAGGAAAGATCGCATGCGGCGTGAAAGCACTAGATCCCTCACCTCTGGTCTAGATAAATAGATAAACTCTTCACTGGCGACGTTAGGCCCATAAGGGAATCTCTTCCACCTTACGTTGTATGACGTTACAATCTTTACAGAAATTAAAATAGAGATAGGAACAGAACGGTAGTTGGCAGCTTGAGTTATAAAAATGTACGTCAGAAACACTCTCTTGAACATTTATCTCGTAATTTCACCAACTATAGTTGCAGTTCAGTTGAATTAACAGTGGTGCTAAACTATGAAAGAGGATAGTTGAATGTGCACTTCGTATTTACAATAATCAATTCGCAATTACAGTGGGTGGTAAGTGGGCGAGTTTACAAGCTGTGTTTAATTGACACGCGCGCTAGTTTACTGGCAGGAGAACAGTTATTCAAATCGCCCAGCGTAATTAAGCCTTTAACGAATCTGTAGTTCCTTAAGACACAAAAGATTCCTATAAACATTAAACAATGAACAAACTTAAGGAATATGAAATTTGCTTTTACCCCAAGAAACATCATAATGTCCCGATTTCGCAGATCTAAAATCTGGTCACCCTGGGTATGAGTGGGGGAATAGATATTGGCACTGATCACTTTCCACTGAACCCTATGAAAATTACAATTCATAGGGTCACTTCGATGCCATAGAGACAACTTGTTCCCTTGATAACATCACGACTTCGTGAGGATAAACAATGGCAAAGTACCTCAATCCCTCTCTTGCCTTATTTGCCTAATCCCCTCTTCAAAGCTTTTGCTAGCTCACTATTCTTATTATCACACTCTTAGGAAAAAAAACGCTCTCTTTCACCGAACGTTTTTCTTTGGAGTTATTACTCCAAAATATTTGACTACAACGAACTCACAGGTAATAAAATCAGTCGATACATATAAACAAATATTATATACCATAAAACAAATACAAACTAATGAACAAACTACGAAATGAATAAAAACATACAAATTATTACAATTGACCTATACGGTTGAGCTTATTTCGCTTACGTGTTTTTCTATGAAAATAATAATAATAATGAATGGGAGTTTATTTAAGGGCGTGATTGAGATTTCTTAGGTCTTCCTTAGATCTAACCCTTAAATTGAGGGTAATCAATAGAATTGGAATTATTGTCGGTGTTTTCAGTAACAATCCTGCCTCCGGGGTGATTACTAAAGGTCGAAAATAAAGGTAGAGAAAGAGAGTAAGACGAAGAAGATATTGATGTTGAGTAACATAAAGTTAAGGGAAGGTTGACAGAAATCTGTAGAAAATGGCGCTATATAAGAGGTTTTAAGACAAGTTCACCTACATAAAAGTAGACGGCTCATCTAAATTTATATTTCGATGCTTGTAATATTCAATCCAAGAGAAAATAATAAGAAGAGATTTAATTACTTTCAACGATCTGCAAAGATCATAGAAAAAATGTAAAAGGACAGGGTTAGCAATCAATAATGGAAAGGGATAAAATATATGAAATAAAATTTTAGAGTGCATAAAATGCATAGAGAAATAAATATACACGTATACAGCGGATTCATTACCTTTCCGGAAGACGTCCATTACCATCCATAAGAGTTTTTTTTCAATCTCATTGTCGCGCGCAAAAGACTTCAGAGAATATTCATTGTTATACACTTGCAATAATTCTGTGCAGCACTATCGCTCGCTATTGTTATTCATTATCTTTACAGAAGACGCTAATTGTCGTCCATGAGAGCTACTTTCAAATCTCATTATCGCGCGCATGATATTGTTGGGAGTATTCATTGTTATATACTCGCAACAATGCTGCGCGGTACAATCGCTCGCTATTGTTGCTCGGAATTATTATAAAATTAAAAGAAAATATTAAACTTCAATAATTATAGTTTTCGTCATCGAGAGTTTTTGCCTCCTGATACAGCAATATCGTCATTTCCTCGATATGAGCATCTTTTTAAAGGGACTTAACATGGCGTATGCGTGTGCAGGCAGAAAGAGAGAGTTCCTCCATTCTCTCTCTTCATCCCTCGAGAGCCATTCCACTCCTTTTCTTTCACCTTCACTTCGTCGACCGAGATGATATCGCATCACTCGCCCTGGGACCAAATAAAAAGCGTGGAATGCAGCCGCCTCTCCTGGGGCTTATGAAGAGCTACAAGTGTATCTTCCACAAATCAAATTCCTCCTGATTATTTTCCAGAGCTTGCATTATCCCAGATTTATTCCCGTACTATTCCTTGGGAATCGATTCTATTTGAATTAAACGGAACAACTCAAGTGTGGGGATTCATCTGCAACTTTTAGGCACAGAAAATCCCTTCGTAATTATCATTTTGAATGCTTTGCAATTGGAGCAATAGTAAGATGGCAGCATCATATTTTAGCATATTTACTGATAAGAATCCTATACAACAATTTAGCAACATTACAATACACTATTGTATGTCTTGGCTAAACTGGTCTAAAGTCAGATCGCGTTAAGTAGTAGTAATAAGAAAAATAAGCGATGAAAAAAGTATGGTTCACTTACGAGTAATTAAACGAATACGAGTTCACATGGTTCGTACTTGTTTTTAGATGAAGAAATGAAAGAGAAAAAGCCTGCCTGTTGCCGGGAATCAAACCCGGCTCTCCCACTTTCCGGGCGGTTGCTCTAAGTTACCAAGACAGAAAAATCTCTTCGTCGTGGCAGCAGAGTGGTCAGAGCATCTGCTCCTAAAGTAGTAGACCCGGGTTCGATTCCTGGCTGAGACAGACTTTTTCACTTTCATTTCTTCATCTATTATGAACACTGTTTTAACATGTGATTCAGTTATCCCAAGGAAAAACGGACGTGAAGAAACTCTAACAGGAGCGGGATTCGAACCAGGAATCTTTCACTTTCCGGGAAGAAGCTTCGACCAATCAACCTACGAGCCAGAACATCCTCACAACGTCCGTTTTTGGTATACATTATAGGCAAGGACGGAGTGGTTTCGTTCGATTATGCGGCATCGTCCGCAACCAAGGTCCTCATTGAGGAAGTCTCCCATAAACGGCACGCTAGAATGATCTGGATCGACAGCCTAATATATTGGATGGGTTATTCAGTTATTGATGGGCTGGTTATCGAAGGAATGTGAGTTTAAAGAAAATCTGCGCGACTTAAACATTACAGAGCGTTTTACTTTGCTTTGAATTCGTAAAAAATATGAATAATATGAAGAGAATATGATTCTAAAGGAAGAGGAAGACCGAAGTACGATCTTAGCTGAAATAAAATAGCGCATGTAATATATTAATAGTAGTAGCATTGCTAAAAGTACTTCGACAGCAGAGGTCATTTCGCACGTAGGCACCACCGGGAATCGGATCCGGGACCGCTTTCCCCGAAATTGAACGCGTTGCCTACTTGGCTCTCCGTAAGCCCAATATATTAATATTGACAACAATAACGATAATAACAATAATAAATAACGATAATAAATGACAACAGTAAATTACAATAATAAATAACAATAACGTCTTCCTTGAATGGCGACAATGAGAATTCTTAGTCCCTTCGTACATCTAAACCTAATTAACGTAACCAAAGGTAATTACTGAAAAGTATGGAAGGTTATTGTAAATAAGGTTGGCAAATAAGTGATTGAATTTTATGAAAGTAGTGTGAATAATACTTATGTTTGTAATTCATTTGAAAACATCGCAGCGCCTCTTACAATGCATTCCCATTGGATTTCATGTGACCTCCATCACTATTTTTGAAAGACATCCTCGAACCTTCGTTTTTGACACCGATCGCGGATAGTTGTCGATGTTCAACTGTAGATGTCTCTTCTATAATCCTCCGATTGTTTGTTTATCCCTCGTGTCATTCGCTCAATTTGCGTCATTAGTCGCCGATCCTTTTCATTCGAGCGATAAAAAAAGTTATTTGGGATCGCTTGATCCACTAATCTCGGTAGATTTGCCTCCAATCGTCCACGTTTTATAAAACAATAGGCAAACGGGAAATGATGACAGATGACACTGTTGATGATGATGATTAAGGACTTCTTATTCGATTGCGGTGGTACTTCAGCCCTCATCTTCATTACCTTTGGAACAATATTGATTCTGGATTCGGCTAATCCTTCCAGATCGTTTAAAAACTTTGTACCACATTTCAAGCAGATCTCTGGCTCTACCTAGACTAGACCTGGCTAGACGAGCGAAAACACCACCACGAGAAATCCATGTAAAGTTCACTGTGATCGCTTATAGGCTTTGTTTCATTTGCAAAATTCAATCAGAGGAAATAATTTTTTGAAGAAGAGACCATATAAAAGGAAACTGTTATACTTTTATTCTCATCGAGGTTTCCACAAATTTTGAATACCTACTAACCAAGCGAACTGTAATAAAATATATCGGAATTTCTCAAAATTTGCTGCTTTCTATCACCTAGGCCTTTCCATCACGTCGCCTAGACTATAAATGTAATTCTTCTAGTCGATTTGCGTTCTCGCTCTTCTTAAAAACTGACGCTGAGGAAACGCTACGCATAGAATAAACTGTGAGTCACATTTTTCCCTTTCACAGTGTAGACAACATGTCTCCCCAAGAGAACTGAAAATTCTCAGATGATACTCAATTTTAAAGGATTTACTTAACTATTTTATTTATTAACTTAATAACTCAAATATATGACATTTAATTTGATTGTCAATCATGTTAATATGAATTGTCAATTTATTCTACTTTTTCTTGTGTGGATATGGTATCATAATCCGTTGGCTCAACAGATTTTTAATCTCTTATCAAACTTTCTGAATTCGCTTAGCACTCAATTTAGCCACTAACTATAATTAAAATTAATGCAATTTAAATATAAAATGAACTCATTTAGTTCTAAAATTCAGTACTTCAATATGATAGAGGATTTAAACTTTTAAAATTCTCCCTTTACTTTTTAAACTTTTATCAGAGTCGTTAAATTAAAAGAACTCTTATAATATTTCTTATAATATTTCTTATAATCTTTCGTCTTAGTTTTCCTACTAATTTTTTTACTAAATGAATATAATTCATACATTAAGCCTTTGCTTCCCAAACCAACAGTCAATAAAAATAATGAATTTTACTCATTCTGAGAGTCGGAATCTGGAAGAGTACCTATCGGAATTGGAAGTTTAGAGAAGTATCTGAAATTGTATCGGATTACGTAAAAATGTTGGTATCGTCCAATCACTAATTAATATCCACAAGTTCGATTAGCCTAATGAGTGGTTTTACTGGAACTTGGCCACTTAGAGATCACGGGGATCGACCGTGAAAGGCTGCGGTTCAGTCCCCAGCTACGGCAGTTCATCAGCCGCCAGTTTTGGAGACTTAAGACCACAGATCAACTAAGCCTGTAAAATTGGGTATTTACGATAAAACTCTGGGGAATAATAGAAATTGGAAGGGTAGTGCTCTGCCACATCACCTTCATTCTTTAGAAATATATCAAAAGTACCCTTAACCTGACAATTATCAGAGGCTGTAATATGCAATTAATGGGAGACCAATATCACGTATTTTATGAAGAATTAAGTATGTTAGTAAGGAAGGATACTCATGTTAATTATCGGGCGATTAAACGGATAGTTTCCGAATAGTTTTAGAACTAAGCTAGGATGATATGTGATAGATTTTACTGTCTAAACAAGTCTAAAAAAATGTCTAATGACAACATAAATAGTGTTTCAAGAACTAAGGAAATGTATGTTTTTTTTCCATATTCTACACTGGGTGTCTATAAGCAATTCAGATAGCAATTATATGTACACGTATTAATCTTGTTGTGTTCAGCTAAAACTAAACAGCTGAGCATCACACACCTGAATGATGATTGAATGCGATGAGAGAGTAAAAGCATTCAGCGAAGATATGATAGGTATAGAATAAATGTGAAAAGACAGATGTTCAACAAGTGAGAGGCGTAATGTATACAGATGGATAAATACGCAGACATTAAAACCTTTGGATGGACAGATGCTCTAACGCAATAAACTGTCCCAATAGAAGAGAAAGGGAAGCAAAACTTTGAGCAATTACGAACTTTCGGTTAAGTAATGTCATTCAGAAAGGTTGTTTCAACTTTTAGTACTCAGTATTTTGTTAAAAAAGCTATTCGGAGCTCATAGAATAGATTTCCGAATGTCCAAGACCTGCATGAAATATTATTTATAGAATTTTGTATTTCAATATTTAAAATCCTCGACTACGAACAATTAACTGGCAAGTTCTGAAATATTCGTAACGTTTGTTTTTTTTTTATTTCAGCACTTTCTAATGTATTTTATTATGCTATAATTTATCGAGCTCGCGGGTACACGTTTCATCCGCTGGATTCGAAACACCCGCCGCATATTCCAGATGGGGCCTGACCAAGGTGAAATAAAATCACTCAACAACCTTTTCATTGCATTTACCTATAACGCGCTTTTAAAATCCGAGCTTTAAATCTGCGACAGTGAAACTTTTAGCATAAGCATTAGAATGCTCCAGTGTAAGTAATTCGTGAGAGTGATTCCGTGATATATTTAACTTAGTCACTACATTTATATTCCTTGCTTTAATTTTTTACGGGAGGTTCTGGCATAATTATTCCCTTTCGAAGAAATCAACCACGGAGCATTTATCTACATCAAGATCTATTTGACTCTTTTCGCGCCACCTTTCAAAAGGAGGTATAATTTTGGGTTTTTGGCCTGTTTTCATTTTAAAAGTAAATTAAAGACACCTTTGCTTCTTCCCAATGCTGTAAAATATTAAAAATATTCTATTCATCATGAAATGGCATTGGAAACGAAATGGCATTAGAAACGTAATGGCTGGATACATACTTAAAGGAAACTGGATTCATAAGGAGCTGATTTTCAGAAAATGCGCCGGTGATCTTAAAGGTGAAGCAAGGAGGAATCCAGAATGCAAGTCACTCAAGCCATCTCCTGGCTTTATTCCTCATTCTCTAGCATTTGGATGCAGCACGGACCAAAGTGGCTGAATGCTACAGCGTTCCGGAAGGGAGTTAACTCCAAACGGCGAATGAAAAATGAGACGGACTCCACCTATGATACCCGCGTAATATGGAAAATGGTGGATAGAAAATGGGCAACACTTTGCACAAATTCCAAATCCAACTGGGCACAAAAACCTCGCGTACGACTGATCCCGCGCGCGTGAGAGGAATGCTGCCCCATTTGACTGATGCTCCCGCCCGACACCAATAGAATAGGTCCATTTCCGGCCCATTTTCTTCCCCGCAGCACAAAAAATAGGCGCCTGAGTAATGACCGAGTCTCGGTAAACAGCTCCTAATCCTATTTTTATGAAGCGGGAAGTGCTCTTCTCTTTTTTGGGCGATAAAATGATCGCGCGAGGGGGCGCTGGAATTAAAATGGACGGAGATAACGTGGCTTCGGGTTGAGGACGCGTTTAGAGAGGATTTGATGTCTTCTTTTAGTGCGGCGACCGCTTACTCCGTTCCGCGGTCTAAACTTCTCTCCGAACTATAAATATGGTAATTGTAGATAATGTCAAAGATTTCAGGCGGTAATCCTATTTCCGGACGACGATTTTCTTTTGGTAAAGTATATCATTTAAGACTCGGAGTTATTAAAGGTTTTAATGTAATTACTACCTCATACGCTTGAGGCGTTAAAGTTGCTTATGACAAACAAGGGAAAGGAAAACGTGTTTATCATTGCAAATAGAGTGTGTGCGTCTTAAAATACCTCAGAATCAGAGCCGTTCCTAACCCATCTGCCGCACGGCTTCAAGCATAATGCCGCCCCTAAGGATTAAATACCAAAACATACATTTCTTGGTTCGCGTTTGAAAATTATTTTGTAAGACTTTGCAATACCAGTACTTTGTGATATCGTTCCCCAGCTTACATTGGTCACAAAACATCAGTAACAATAAATTATGCATATTCCGTGTGCTAGCATAGTAAATTGCCATCACGAATGAATTGTTTATATTACTTTCGAGTATCTTAATTAACGAAATACACGTAGCTGAAAATAATAGCATTTGTATTTTTCTCGATTAAAGGTGAACGTTTGTAATAAAAATTGTATTGCAGCATAAGTAATCACGCATTAAGGGAATAGAGCAAATAAGAAATACAGAATAACATTTAACTTTAAAATGTACATTTAGAGATCTCAACTGCGGAAAAACCTACGTTTGAGTCCCAGTCATTATGTTATTTATCTCATCTGTATTTCCTTAGGTACTTGTGCTTTAGAAAACGAACCAAATCGGTACAAGGCCAGGGAGGACAATGGTAAGGAAGTATTGGAATAGTTAAAGAAACACATTTTATAGACTTATTTAAGAGACTGGTATGTACAAACTTTGAAGCGAACTTAAAACGGTGTTTATTGCTACAGCTAGTGCCCATAAGATACCAGAGTAATTGTGTTTTCTGATGTAATTTACAGTACATACTATAAATAAATATAAACAACAAAGAGTAGCACATTATAAGAAAGAGGGTTACTACAAGAAATACAACAGTGAAATGTCTTTTTGTAGTAACAGTAAACAATGCAACCAAACGGACATCTACCGCCAATTGAAGTAAAAATCAAGAAGGTAACAATACAAATGCATTGATTTATCTGATATTTCAGAAAACAAAAGATCGCAGACGCATTCAAGTATTGTTACTATAAACAATGCAAAAAGGCATACCCGTTCCAGGAAAAGGAGATACTTTCAGCAATGCAACAAAGTAAATGCTTTGCTAAAAAGAGAGGTTTTTTATACCCTTGATAATAAAACTTCCTTTTACCATTTCTTGATGAAAGGAAAATTTTTCATTTCTCTTCTTCTGATACAAAGTAGAGGAAAAATATCTTTAATTTACTTTTGTTTCAGACTTTTATATCCCAGTGATAATACGAGAGATACTGAGGCGTGAGTGTTGCTGAATAATGGCAATCAATCTCTCAACACTGACTGCTGTAAAAGTGTAATTCACGAAATCATTGTGCTACACTACACTTTTTCCTTTTATAGCTTCCTGGCACGATGACGAAAGTACAAGAAAATTACCTCACTCCTCATATATAATAGTAAGCCACATTGACTCCCTTTGTGCTTTTGGTTTTTGATAGCGAAGGGGTTAAGGTTCTAATCAGCCTTCGCACAGATGACTTTGCACAGAGATGAAACTTGGCTCTGATCTGTTACTTTACTGTTCTGAAATACTCCCTCAATAACCTTTATCTGTGCCATTGACTACCGATCCTCTGATAGCGCAAAATCCGCAGCGCCGAGAATTCTTTCAAATCCAAAAAATCACGTTTCTCTGAATAGGGAACGAAAAACTGGAATACAAAGTGAATCCTCGCGAATTTTCTCGCAAAAGTTATGTTCGAGAGAAGATTCAAATCCCGTTTCGCGAAAGCCTATTGCGAATGAAGGCAACGCTTCGAAATTCGATTGATGAGCGAAAAATGCTTTGCGGTGCCGCCGACTCAGGCGATATGACATCCATTCACGAATCCGTGAATAGAGCGCTTTCATAATGGCCCAGTTTTTTTTGTAGGCGGAGTAGATTTCGAAGATCATATTGCAATATGAATTCTTTGGAACCGTATAACTCTTTGAACATTGGTTTCAGCCATGGGTTCGCAGATACGTACCTTATTGAAATTGGTGAAATTTAGAAAGAGAGCTGTTTGATTTTCATGCCCCAAAGTTGCTTGACATTTCTTCCTTTTGAAGTGAGTGACGAAGCAATCTCATTTGCCCGATATATCCTTCTGCACTATAAACAGTCGCATCATTTCGAAGTTCTTTCGAAGAATACCCACAATATCACCGTATTTAAAGTACAATATCACAGCATAGCAATTAAAAACAGTAATGTTGTTTCCTATTGTAAATTTAGTACTTTAATTGTTGTTATTATAGTGTTAGTTGTAGTTTTTTCTATTCTTCAAATAATGCATTTCAAAAATTCAGTTCGATTTAAACCTCAATCCCCCCGTTAAACTACCATAACTTCTGCCGAGGGATTTATGCAGCTAAGGCAGTTTATCGTAGCAGACTTGGTAAGATGAAATATAAGTTGCACTGCAATTTTAAGTATAAAATATTTATTTCTTAGATTTCTTCGAGAGATCAAAGAATACTTGGGTATTTATTGAAAAATGAGCTTTAAACCTTTAATCATGTCTTGAAGCAGACTTTTAAAGGAAAATCTATTTTTCTTCCAGACGAATTTTCTTATAAAATTTCAGTCTGTGAAAATGCGAGGAGAGCAACGAAGGATCGCTTTCCAAAGCCAAATTAATTAAAGGAATACTTCGATCAAGTTACTATATTGTTTGCTTTTCCTTAAAAACACGTAAAATTCGCTTCATTAATTTAACTTTAATATTTCTGAGAGAATGCCCATTCAATTTATAAACTGCGTCCTACAGAAAATATTGTTCAATTTTGCCATAAAGNATTACAGTGGTGGGCTTCAAACAATAACAAAAGACGAACTCACACGACTATTCTCTAACTAGAATTTCTATTCTCTAATACTAGAATACTTTCCTCTAAATAGAATTAACTTTTCTAACTCTAGCCGGGATTCGAGCCCGGAACCTTGATGTTGGAGCAAGGTGATAAGCTGGTTGAATGTGGTGAGTGATACACTGATAAGAGACGCTCTCATGTGGCCGTCTCAAATATTCTTCATGCCTTCCTCTTCAATACCTTACTCTCTCCTCCAATCGACAATTTTCTCTCCTGTATTGTCCTCTTTCCCATTTATTTTTATCGACAAATTTATTTATACTTTCACGAATGTCATTGAAGACAGGTTAGATGGGAGAAGAGACACTTTAGTCTCAATCTCGCCTTAATAGACACTTTAAGAATTAAATACAATCTACACTTTAACTCATTTAACACTTAACAAATCATTGCGATACTGGGTACAGAAATAAACATTGGCTGAAGTCTATTTTAAGTATACATTATAATACCGGGCCCTAGATTTTAATTGTTTATTGACGTATATCTTCATATGCTACATACATGTACATATTAGAACATACAGTAATGTTTGTTAGCATATGAGCAGGCCCCGGAGAAACTTGTCTAAAACCCTTGGTAATGAAGAACGTTGTCTTGCCCGGATTTCCCTTTGGTGGCTCTAGTCAAGAATAAGAAATTTATTTGAAATGAATGAAATGATCTAGGAGGATAGGTTTATAAATGTAGATATACGGTCAGACAAAGAATCCACGTAACGAACCGTACATTAATAATTTGACTGAAGAGATTTCCGAGAGGCAAAGCAATCGCACTGACTGTGCCTTTAAGTGGGCGATACATAAAAAGCAATCCGTCTACCTCCTATCCACCTCCGAACAAAAGGAATTAAAAATGAAAGTCGAGGAGCGATGAGTGATAACGCCACACTTTCGCGACGGGGGAAGCGAGTACTAGAGGAAAAACAAGGGAGGATCGTCTTTAAGTCGACTTCGGCAGAAAATAATGGGCGAGGGAGGGAAGATGGAGCAAACATTAAGTGCAAACAGCCCTTCAAAGAGGAGATCTTATTGAGGAGAGAATGTTCCAGAGATCGGAGGTATAATATGAAAAGGACTCGCTCTTCGCCCGAGAATAAATTTTCCCCTTTCGAATCGCGTTTTTAAGAACGTTTTCAGGTTGGAGTTTATTCGGCAGCGACGAAACATAATGGTTTTCTGCGAGGAAATGAATTGAGAGGAAAGAGAATTAAATTTTAGATTGCGCTCCGTTAATCGAGCCTCAAAAGAAGACATCTCCGAGGTGCAGCCAACGGAATAAAGAATGCCTTCCGAAGCGAGTTCAAAACTTATGAATGCTGAACGCGAGGCTAAGAGACTGTCAGAAGTAGAAATTATACGCTAGAAAAGGGTTGTAATTCGGAGATGTAAGAAAGAAATATGAATGAAGAACGTTCGTTTGCTTCAAAGGGTCAGAAAACTAAGTTGACGTATTGATGAAAACCCGGTGCAAATAGAAAAGCAAGTACATGAGCAGCAAATCCAAAGAAGCTAGAGGCGCTATTTTACAATAATAATAATAAATATAGATAGTAATTAATAATAATTAACGATATTTGAAAATGCTTATGATGTGACACAGTGTATTAATAATAACTAAATATTAGGTTTTTATATTTTTAAAGTTTATTATGTTAAAACAATAGTAATTAATCTTTTACAAATATTTTACAAAAAAGATACTGATTATTATTGTTGCATTAGAACATGGTGAAGATGCTGTAATAGTTGCAAGAAAATGAAAGAAATTTATTAATGGAAACATATCGGTTATCTTCATCTGTTTAGTATTAGTTATGCCCTAGTTCAGCATACAACCAACAGTAAATCATAAGAATTACCCAATAATAAAAAATGTATATTCAGCGAAAAAGTGAACGAAGAGAAAATATTTTTAAAATTATATATGAACATTAAGGTCTTACCAAACGTAAGATTCGTCTACAGGTTCCTGTTCAACATCTAAATTGTTATTTAGGTGAATTTACGTCTTACGAGAACAATCTAGGCGAATTTTGGTTCCTCAGGGTTAAACTTACCACGAACCCTAACCTTCTAATATATAATACATATTCAAATTAATATAATCCAGACAAAAGTGCCCCAATCAGGAATCGAACCGGACACCTCAGTGCCTCCAAGTTAGCATACTAACCCCTAGCAACAAAAAGTTTACACATACATACATACATAATTGGGAGTGTGGGTGTTTGTTAATTTGTGCCAATATCTTTATGGATAGATGTTTCATAATTAATGTTTTATAGCATACTTCTCTGTGGTATAACTTACTAGTAAGTGCTCGTATCCCACCATCATTTGAAGGTGGATCAGTAGTTATCCATTGGTAGAAATAACAGCCTCCACTACTTCGGGCGATTTTGTTCTGCGATCACTTCGAATCGTTTCCTACGCCTTCACAAGGACTTCCACGGCGGCGTGGGTGATATTTATCCAGAACAGATGAGCGGCAACGTTTTGTTGAATTCAATTTTCAGTGATACTATTGATGGGTAAAGGTCCTCATCTACCTTGCTTCGCTTTGATGTCTTCGCTCGTTTTTCAATCAAAAGATTAAAAGCGAGCTACGGATCTGGATTGCTCTTTCTCCATTTATCAGGAAACGCAAAAAGGGTTTAATACAAAGGCGGCAAAATCTATATCAATGACTCTGACATTCGGCTCATCACCGTGCAAAAGAAGGCATCACACAATAGTAATGATATCTTTCCAGAGTAACGCTACCTGCCCTCGAACACCGATACTTATGGATCCAACCTCGCAAACTGGCGAGGTGCCAGTAATCCTTGCTTCGTTGTGAATGTAAGACAGTCTCAAAAAAAGAACGAAAGGGGTCCGTTATGTACAATATGTTGGCAAATGTGAGTAAGAATTGGTGAGAAGAAAATAGTAAAGCTGTGTGATTGGTACGTTTGTGTACTTTAAAAGGGAGAGGATGGCCGAGGATAATTTATACATTTCATTTATATCACCATGACCCCTCAAACATCAATTTTCTGGACCATTACAGTGGTGGGCTTCAAACAATAACAAAAGACGAACTCACACGACTATTCTCTAACTAGAATTTCTATTCTCTAATACTAGAATACTTTCCTCTAAATAGAATTAACTTCTCTAACTCTAGCCGGGATTCGAGCCCGGAACCTTGATGTTGGAGCAAGGTGATAAGCTGGTTGAATGTGGTGAGTGATACACTGATAAGAGACGCTCTCATGTGGCCGTCTCAAATATTCTTCATGCCTTCCTCTTCAATACCTTACTCTCTCCTCCAATCGACAATTTTCTCTCCTGTATTGTCCTCTTTCCCATTCCTTCACCGCAAACTCTCCTCCGTTTACCTCAACCGCTCATTTCCCTTTCTCCTTCATTCCTTGCTTTTATTTCAAACCGGAAAAGGGATGCCCCAAAGCGTTTGCATAGTCCCTTAAACTCACAGGTCTCCGGTCTCGGTAATTCCCGTTTGTTTAGGGGATTTGTCTCAATTTTTAAGCAATTTCTCCTACGTAACTGATTTTGCACACATGAACAACGATTTTAGCTGGAGTCTCCGAATAAATTAAATAATTATTAAGACGGCCATGCGTGCTCCTGCAACATTATCTTGACAAATCCAATATTTTTCAATCGCCTTTTGTCACAGGATAGAGGCTTACGTATCCTCTTTTTGTCTCAGTCTTGTTTATGGCTGTTATGGGTAATGGCGAGTGCTGGGATTCATCTTCGTCAATCCTTATGATATGCACAGTGTTATTCTTTGGCTCAGTTTACTGCACTTATATAGAGTGTTCCGCTCATAGCTTTATGCCTCAGTGAGGAAAGCCATGGCAAATTACTTCACTTCTAAGCATGTCCTTTAATCCTAATTCCCTCTCTAAAGCTTTTGATAGCTAATGATACCTTTAGGGGAAACGTATTCAGCCTATCTTCTGTCTGGTGATTTCAGAGGCAAGCGATATTTAATACACATTAATATTTCTCTCCTTTATCTACCACGTAGTTGTCAACCCGTTTCATCACTTTACCCTTATCGAAAATTGAAAAGTATATCCTGACATCCGGAAAGGATTGCGTTCTTATACATAAATATATAGCAATGGCGCTAATACCCTTTTCTATCCAAAATATCCTCTATCAATAAATCAATAACCCTAAAGAGAAACGGGTATGGCATTACTGGGACGCGAACCTGTATTCACCCTACGGGTGACTGATAGCTGGTAGCTATAGCTCAAAAACGGCATAACAGGATATTTTGGCAAGATAGCTCAATTTCCTATAGAGCAGTTACTCGTAAAGTGGAAGATCCGGGTTCGAGTCCCGATTCTGTCAGATATTTTAAATTTCTGTTTTTCCTTTGAATTATCCATAAGCGCGCAACTTATCGGACAATGCTATCTTCATCGCTGTCTTTATAAAAATTCAATATTTTGCCAGGTTCTTGAGAAAAAAATTTCCTTATAATGACATGAGAAATAAACCATAAATTAATTCATAAATCAGGCTGCCCCTTTAGGATAAAACCTCTAATTTATTATAAATATATTGGTATTCATTTAAAATTTCCAGAAAAATCATAAATATAAAAAATAATACGATGAAAGGATGCACGAAACTGAAACAGAAAAATATTTACATATAAAGGGAAGCCTTTGTGTTTTTGAGGTAATGTAAATTCTACCACATTATATTAATTTATAAATAAAAGGTTACAGTTATCATCAACATTTTAAACCCATATTCAGGCCTTTGAGGTACCTACAAATCAATCAATACACATATTTACATACTCATATTCACTAATGCATAACAATATATACGTATTTTCTATGCGTTAATGCATTAATTTAGGAAAAAAAGCACCAACGCAAGTGATTTAGGTTCATAAAAGTCAGAGCAGAGCAGAGGTATGAAAATAAGGCATTTTATGCATTTAAGCTCTCTTGAGCCTATAATGAGCTTGTCATGAGGTGTTTCGATATAAATACGTATATTTATTAATACTTTATCAAAAATAATATTCATACTTAGACATTCTTGAGTGGTTCTTTTGCTCTACACGTGATTTCATATCACTATATGATCCTTTTACTTAAAGACGTCTCTTTAGCATCTGATCATTATATTCAAAGAACGATTTGATGGTCTTCCTCTCCCTTTAGAACCAATTACCCTTTCCTCACGCGCGGTCTTGGACATTCTGCTTCAATTCCTCTTTTCTATATCTCCGAACCACCGTCTCTTTCGTTCTGGTACTAATATTCTCGTCACAACTGTTATCTCTTACATGCATTTTCCACACCTGCTTCTCACTTATTCCACTCGCATGTCATTCGATTTGTTCTAATGCAACCCTTTCCCCGACTTTCATAAAATCCAACGCGAGATGTTATTTATCTTGGCCGCCACTCCAGTTGGTCGCAAACTAATGCAGAGTGAGATCGCTCTGGCATAATATTTCCATCGCCCGCCGTTCGATTCGGGAAAAAGAGAACGCTGACGATTCCGTTATCTTTTTCTCTCCCGATTCGGAAATGTCTCCATCGACATTAAATGACGGACGATTTCCCAAAAAGGCCGTTTTTTCGGCTAATGTATTCCCAGATTTCTGCTCATCCCGCCCGAGATTGAGCGAGGAATTCGGGAGATCTTAATATACGAGCCAGATACGAAAAAAAATAAACATCCCGGCGACCGATATTCTCCCCGAATTATTTTTTCTCCCTCATTTTCCTCTCTATCTTCCACCAGTCCTCCTCGCCCTCTATGATTTATTAAGGCGACCCTCATTAAAGGCTAAACGTCGACCCAAATCACTATTAATGAGACCTTTGCTCAATTCCAGACCGCGCTTTTCTAGGTCAAGTTGTTCGGATGTTTAGCAGAGATGGAATTATCATACCGTTTTACCTTTTAAACGTTCGCTTCGCTAATTGGCGCGACTTATCTGCATCTGTATCATCTATATCTACGTGTAAACTGATACCCTGCGGATCATCATATATAGTATGGCAGTGGAATCGAATATCAAGCGATCAGGTAACGGTCAAACACAGCTAGAAAGGTACTATGAAGCATTAAACACGGGTGTAGGGGTAAATACAAAATTGAGACATTAATAGTGAATCGATGATAAATTTAATAAGAAATTTAACAACAAATTAAATAAAATATTTAA
>KZ308761.1:233824-304344 GCA_000376725.2 Ladona fulva | reverse complement strand
TAAATGTAATAATATATTTTATAATACATTTAATTCTGCATTTAATAATAAGTTCTGTAGTAAAATTAATAATAAGTTAATCCATTAATTGTTTGATTATGGCAAATAATAAGTAAACAAATCAAATAATAAACTCATTAACTACAGAATCAATCCTTACTTTAGCAATATTCAGCTCCACATACACCCATCTGAAATGTGAATAATTCATGCAATATCCTCACAATATTCACCGAAAGTATTTTGCGTAGATAAGATTGAGAAATTTAGTACAAAAAACCAAAATTCCTAATAAAGTATAACACTACTGTTCCATAATTTAATCCATTAAAAAAATGCAGCAAGGTTTTCCTGTGCCAAAGAAGAATGCTCCGATAAAAAGCTTACAATATAACTCCAAAGATGAGAATAGCAGAACATATCTAACTGGGACAAAGAAATCTAATTCATACTAGGAGCAGAAGTAAATGGACTTTGTAGGGAGGATAGGGAACTATTTCTCAAGAGAAATGTTGATCTGTCACTTGAACATAAATCCTAAAAGTCAAGATTTATGCCGAATCCCACATTAACTCTTCTCATCCAGGATTCAGTTCGTAATAATCAAATGTATTAAGTTGCATCTTCGAAGTAATGCTGGAATCTCTATAGTCCCCAGTCAATTTCATTCACAATACAAATTGAATCCAGTGGCGAAACAGGATCCGTATGGTAAAGGGGAAGAAGTAGAAGTATTGTGGATGTGTGAGAAGTAAGACTTAAATTAACGTATGTATATTAGACTAATTTTTCCATGCACGAAACTCAAGGAATCTTCTCAGGTTATGTGACTACATACATATTTATGATAACATACCAAAACAGAGTGCTAATCGCTTAAAGAATACGTAAAGCCTTCTCTTTGAGGCTGCTGGAACGGGGGGCACATGGCCCATTTGCCCCCCTTGAATGGATTTGCACATATTCCGAAGTGGAACGCATTTCTCCGGCTTTCATGTTGGCTAAAAGCGATTGGTTAGAAATGCGCGGTAATGATTCGGAGAGATTCGGAGATTTACCTGCCTCGCGGGCGAATATTTCCCTCGATCCCCTTGTGATCACATCTTTTCAGAGAAATACAGAAGAAAAGCGGTCCTTACGCTTCCCTCGATAACCTGCTGAGGGATTGGGTTTCCGGGATAACAGGAATAAAGTTCCCATAAACCGAATTTGAACCGCAGTCCGGGGAGTTCGCGCTTGGTCGCACGAATACATGGCGTAGATTCGTTTATAAAATTCATCCCCGGAAAAGTTCCCTTTTTATGGCCTCCCGATTTCGCCTTTATGTCTTATACGCTTCACATAGCGGAGGGAGCAGGGCTGCCAACACTGCCACACTTGATTCAGGGAG
The DNA here is from genome assembly GCA_000376725.2 of Ladona fulva. Classification (NCBI taxonomy): domain Eukaryota; kingdom Metazoa; phylum Arthropoda; class Insecta; order Odonata; family Libellulidae; genus Ladona; species Ladona fulva. Next base: position 302,954 of record KZ308761.1, on the reverse strand, counting down.
ATCTCCAGCGTAATGGAATTACGGGATATCAAACGAATATGCTGATCTCTCACAGCCTACGAGTTAAATGGCGCTAGTTTAAGCTCCTCTGGCACTGATGAAAGTCCTAAAGAGTTGGTTTTCATACAGAATGGGTTTTCGAACCGTGATGTTTTCCGTTCCGGTTTTCGTTCTGGTTGATTTAAAAAGGAAACCAATTTCGGTTCTGTTCCGGTTTCTATGTCTGTCTACCTCGAACCGGTTAGCACCGGTTTTTACGCTCGACTACTAAAATGCAACCACTTTATGGTAGTTTTGTCAAATTTCGGTTCTGTTTCGAATTCGCTACGCCCAACGACTCTCAACCGGTTCGCATCGGTTTTTTACGCTCGACTACTCAAATGAAACTCCATTTTCGTATCCATTCGGCTTATTTAAGCTGTACATACGTAGCAGTTAAAGTGAGCAATAGCTGGAATAATAGCAACTACGCATAGATTAATAATCAGAGCTCCTCTGTGTGTTAGCGCAGGGCTGGCAACGCAAACGATGCATCTCAGGGCACACCGATCAAGGAGGGGACATTGCTTGAATAATATAGTGAGTTATCAACAATGAGGAATGAAAAATCATTGTTATTATTCTTATCGTTGCTATTAATTTCTCAACAATAGCTACTGAAATCTCACCATCAACTGCATGACTACTAGCTCATTTTTATTATTAATAATCATTATCACTGTTCATTATTCTTAGTAATACAGATGCGCTCGATAATGATGTATTTGGAGATTTTTATTGGATAATTCTCAACAATGTGGCTTGTGAGCGCTTACGTAATTTAACACTAACAATAAGTAAAACATCGAGTAAGGAATAATTGCTGCAGCGAATCAAGTGTTACGAAATAGCTGAAATAGTTGAAACGTAAAATTCGACAAATGACTACTGTTGAGCGAATTAACCTCTCTTCAGGGCTACCACACAAACACAGGCTGTATTCTAACATTGAATTCCTTTTTACTAAGTTACGAATTTAAAATGATCCTTTATCCTTAACAGTCACATAGCTTCAGTTTCTCCAGGACGCAAGATGGGAATCTTTAGAAGCTAGAAGATTTAAACAAAGGATTAATTCTCTAGATAAGTTCAGAGAATGAACATTCAGAGATGATGTCTCCGATATAATGCGTCCACCATGTTACATAGGCCGTTCCGATACTGCGAGAAAGATCAGGGAAATAGATGCTAGAACCAATCGATTCAAGAACTCATTTTTTTCCGCGAACGATACGCGAAAGTAATCGATTAAGGAAATAAAGCATGTACCCCCTGCCACACACCCAAAGGCAGCTCGCAGGGTTCTTACATAGAAATAAACTATCGTCTACGGTACAACTTGAGAAGGTAAGCGAAAATAAACCTGGTGAAACACAGAATAATCGAAATGATAATTAGGAAGGACCCATTTCGGTTAAGTTGGCAGCGCTGTGTGTGAGAGGCCCCTACAATTTTCGTCGGAGAAATGGCGCGTATGATATTGGAATGCGAATGGGTTATGCGCCTTTAATACGGCCTTATTACCGGTAGAGGTGGCGCCGGAATTCCTCCCTTTCTTCTGTGGTTCGCCATCGCACGGATTCATGGCCACTTTTACGTTCCACCTTGTAAAATTCGTTTTTTTATCTAGTCCATAGTCGTGCATAAGGAAGATTGTAAAAGGGTGCTCCAGGTGCTGTGACCCGAATTGCTGGCCCTGTGAGTTATAAAGCCACGTCTCTGATCAAATTTCCATCGAAGAAAACCAAACACCACTTGGAAAATATTAGGTCAAACAGCACAGGGTGTCTCGAAATTCGCGTAACAACTTCGCAAACTTGCTGGCAAGGCTGCAATTTCAAAGACGGAATCATCCCCTTTACGGAGTAAGTGCCTCAACGCCAACGAAAATTTTGTGGCATTGGCGAGGATACGAAAATTTAAATTTAAAACCCTAATCAGGGGTTATTTATTATTCAGGGGTAAATTTAATAAATGAGTATTTCCGTTCCGAGGATTTAATGTTGCAGCGGTCCGCAGAAGTTAATGTAGTAAGTGTGAAAATGTTGTCGATAGGGAAAAAAATTGCCGATGAGGGTTTCATTATACAAAAAAATTTATGAAATTACAATTAAGTTCACCTTTAGCTCAAACGCCCTCAACAACACCTAAGATACGTTTTCTAGAAGAAAGCTGCTTTAAAAGTCAAAATGGGTGTTATCATATCCTTGAATTAAACAGGTTATCGGACCCTCTGTTAAAAGACGCGGTGGTTGTTTCACCCCTTTTAGTCCCTGAAATTCGATCTCCGACAACAAATATTTAGTGTCAAGGTGGCTGATATAGATTTCCAGAAAAAGGTAAAATTCAGGTACCTGTTTTTAAATTTTTGGGCTGCATAATTTGCATTGTTAAGATGTTAATAACAAAGTGCGTTAAAAAATATGCATAACCCTAGAATAACCTTAGGGTGGCCAACTTTCCCGGATTCGCCGGAAGACCCCCGGAATTGGACGATAATTTATCAAATCTCCCTCCTCCGGGATTCAGGAGTTTTTCACCCACTTTCACTCATCTAGTTTCGCCTTAACGGTTTGTGCATTAATTTAGCGATTCTAGAAACTTTTTGTGACTAATTTCCTTTTATAATTTAACGCTAGCAGTCCTCCAGCTTAATCTAAATTATTTTTCGTCCCAAAATAATTTTTTGGATAATCATACAATTTCTATCATTCTTGGAATCTAATAGAGCTTACTAAGAAGGACTCGAATTTGTAGTAATACTCAATTTTGAATAAAAGGTCTTATTATTATTCTTTTGCAGACATTGCGTTAATTTGAACATTTGTGTTCAATCATCATAAATTACATCTTTCGGTGTAGCTATTTCAAGTGAAATCTAATTGCACGTTTATGCTATTCATAAACTTAAAATACAAATTCTAAGGCGGTTTAAGTTAACCTCTATGAGGTATCCCGGAAACTTCCGGAATGAAAAACTCCTGGAATTAATTCTTTGGGAGTTGGCTACCGGGCTCCCAGATAGCAATGTACGCTGTACATTCGCAGTTGTTGAAAGCGGTCTCGGGTTCGATTTCCGGTGGGGGCCCATATGTGCGAAATGACCGTAGTTGTCGAATCACTTATCACTATACTACTATTGGCTACACTAGTTGCAAAACGTACTATTTTCGGAGTAAATGTACCATCTTTCTCACCTTTCCCCGATTTGGACGCAGAAAACTAAAAAAATAACTGAAGAAATATCGAAAAAAAGTAAGTAGCGATCAAAGTATAACGGACCCAGGCTTTAAAGACTAAAATTATATAATTTTCCACGGTGTTAATGCTGGTTAAAAGTTATTGGGACGTTCCATCTAAATTATGTGACCGTCCCTGTTTTATTCCGAATTTATTCGCTCGGAATTTAGGTATGTCCCATTCTTTCCACTGGAGAGTGTAGATCACATCCAAGGTAGAAGTGAGACCGAGAACTACTCAGCGTGTGAAATCGTAACTTGAAATAAAAGAAAAGATGAAGCTACCTCGAGATTTACATTAGTACCCCTCAATCCAACTTGCAGCGTGTGGCAGGGGGTGCAAACAGCAAGCGTTCGAGTTAGCTCTTTAGTTTATTGTTATCGCGTATCGTTCGCGGAGAGAATGAGTCCCTAAAAGGACTTGTATTTCTCTTATCTTACGCTCATTGTCGGAACGTCCGAATTAGCAATCGCATAATGCCAATTACGTCTTCCGCAAATGCTCTTTTTCTCAATTTTTCAAGCAATCACAGCCTAATCTCCAATCTTTCAAGGATTCCCAACCTGCGTATGAGAGTATTTGCGTAACAACCGCTTTTTATTGCAGCAGTTTTTAACAAATCGTATCGCCTTGCGCTGCACTTTCTCGAATTCGTGGGCACACGTTTCATCCGCTGATACCCATATACTCGCCGCATATTCCAGATGGTGTCTGACCAAGGAGAAATAACAATCACCTTTTCATCGCACCTATTCACAACGCACTCTAAAACACCGATCTTTTTAGTCAATTTACAGCAGATTTTTCGAATATGTTCACTACAGTTTTAGTTATTTGTGAGAATGATTCCGAGTTATTCAACTAACTCTACTATATCTATATTCATTCCACTAATTTTGCACGAGTGGCTCTGACGCAATTGTTTCCTTTCGTAGAATTTAACTACGGAGCATTTACTTACATTAAGACATAGTTGCCATTTTTCGCACCACCAAACTTAACGAGTTTCATCTATTACTAAATTGAGTTAAAATTGATTGTAGAAAGATTGTAAGTGTATCACGAGATAGAATCAATAATTATTGGAGAGAATGAAAATGACCACGACCTCTATCATCTCGAACAGTTTCCGTAATTGATCAGCAAAAAATCGTGTCGTGGAAATTTTCAAAGATTTCCTCAGTGACCGAGTCTACCGCTCCTCATCAAAAATAGATGAAATAGGCGTCTGAACTCGTTGAACCAATATCCCACGGTTGTCACAAATGGTGAAAGGCCCCAATGCCAAGCATCTAACTTCGATTTCATTTCATTTGTTCTCCACCCAAGAATGAAAAGAGAATTTAGGAGGGATACGGCAATTTTTCCAATTTATCGGAAAACATCGAACGCGCTAAGTACTAATGGCTACCAAATGAAAACTAACCAATGAATCTGTCTGGATTCTTTCTTGGTATCAATCGATAGATGATAGCACATAACGGAATTGCCAACAACTCCCTGTAACACCAGATTTTTTTCAAATTTCGTGTAGGTACTTATCGATTCAAGATATAGATTTTTTCTTTTTTGTTATTATTATGCTGATGAATTTAGTTTCGATTATTATTCTCGATTATTATTATGACGATGAATTTAATTTCGAAGCGCAAATTTTCTACGATCTTTACTCAACACTTATAAGTAAAATCGGAAACACACACAACGATTCCCTATCCAGAAAAATACGATTAGCCACGACTCGAGCCCGGTACCTCGGCGTTAGAACTCCACTTTAACAAGTCCGCCACCAAGGCAGGTTGATTCCTGATTGGCAGGTATGGTATAGCAATAGAATAAATCGTGGCTGGATAACGAACGGAAGAAATTCTGGATGATGACATGACATCATGTTCGTTATAGGGAAATAATATGAGAACAAAAGAACGTAGATGTACGATTAGGGCTCATTTGGTTCAAAAGGGAGAGCGAGACCTAGGATAATATGGCTGAATGTGCAGAGTGAAGTGCTGAAGTAAAGTGACTTGCGATGTTTAAAATAACACAAGGGAATGCAAGTAAAGCCGTTTGAAGATGAGTAAAGTGAGGAATGATAGTATAAGGTTTTTTGTAGAAAATAAAGTATCGTATTGCTCACCCCGAAATGGTATTACGTTACTGACAAATATGTAGGTATATATATGATGTAACAACTATTACCGTTGCAGTTTAAGAAACATTTTGAATCATGAGATGAAGTATAATTAGATGAATTTTTTATTTACATTTCCTATGTGAGAGAGAGTAAATTTGTGTAGCAATTCCTTGTGTGCGTGAGTTGAGGAGACACAATCATGATTATAAGATGGAACATCAGTCTCAGGTGGGTCTCTCCTTTGGCTGCGCCACGCAGAAGGAGAAAGGGGCAATAAAGAGTAGGAATAAGAGCGAAAGGACATTTTATGTGCGAGGACATAAAACGTAGGACAACCGATCCCGAGCAAAGGGAAAGAAAGGCAGTAAAATATCGGCGATAAATTTAAGGAGGCCACGGGAAACTTGCTCTCACACTTTAATGTTCATATTCTATTATGTATATATGTACTTTTCACGGACCATTGTCCTAGGCTTCCATTTTTCTACGTACTTGCTTGGTTAGATCCATTGTTACAGTCAGTTACCCATTGTAACATTGTTACATTTTTGGCTCTACGTACCTAGTTCCATTGTTGTTTCTATTATTGCGTGTATGTGTGTACATAGGTATATGATTCCTCTAAATTGTCGAATAAAGCTCATGTTTATCTGTGTACTTATCTGTAAATATTAAATTACATACGTAAATACACAATAAATACATTTTCTACTCACTCTTTCTGACTTCGGTGGACGCAGAATTTACTGATTGGTACCAACCTGCAAACGGAAAGAAAAGTAATCAATTTTGATGCAGTAAATCTTTACCATTTATTTATATGTGTCGGTTATAGAAAGGAAATTCATTTTAAAAAGTAAAATAAACATAAAATTACTATTACCATTCCACGAAAATGATATTCACACGGCTTCGGCCATCATCAGGCTACTGTGTAAATTTCTATTGAAATATCTTATTAATATTTTTATTATTATATTTAAATTATAAGCCCATTTCTGTTTATGCAGGAGCGTAGCCAGTATTTGTCTCTTAGGGAGTGTTTCAGGGCCATGGAGTACTCAAGGTGTAGGATATAAATACACAAAATGAATAGGATGTCACTCAATAATATATATGACGTCCGAAAAGACTACCACTCATAAATCAAGAACTACCTGTATTAAATATTTCCTCGACTAAATGAATAAAAAGTTATGAAAAAGTCAAGATAACTCTTAAGAGTAATAAGTATCAACCAGATAGCAGTGTTAAAACTGCTTCGACAGCTTAGGTCATTTCGCACTTAGGCCCCCACTGGGAATCCAACTCGGGACCGCTTTAACTGAAGTCGAACGCGTTACCCACTTGGATGTCCTGTTAACACCATGTAATAATACTATAATAAGTGATATAGCAACAAATATTAAATTTTACATTTTTTTATTATAGTTAAGCACAGAAAATGTTCCAATATTTTCCAGTCATTCCGTGCTCTGTAAAGCTACTTACGTGGTTTAATAAGAAGAAAGAAAATAACTGAACAAAAACAAAAAAAATGAAAAACAAAAGAGAAAAATATTTACAAAGGTAGACATGAATTGAGTGGATTTTTCTACCCTTCGCAAACAAGCACCTCGTACGTCTGGTAATTGTAAAAGACTTTTAAAAGTTCTTCCATTTAATACTTAAACAAACATAGACATTTTAATGTTTCAATCTCTTAAAAAGAATAGATCGTTCGCGAGCAAAATTACGCGAAGCTTTCGGGAAGACAGTCTTTGCGGCAAAATTGCATCGAGCCAATAATTCAAGGGGGCCGATGAACGAAGCTGCAATTCCATTAAATTGCACAAAGGGATTCGGAATGAGGCGGGCGACTCTTCAGGTAGAAAACCTCGCGAGCATCGAATCGGTCGGTTTAAATTAAACAAAACCGTGGGTTTGCTTTTCACCGTTTCAATTTGCGCGACTCTCGTAACCCTGAAATGGGGTTCGGAAAGAGAAAGGAGCCGTCGAACTTTTTGTCTCACTCGCACAACAAAGTGTTGTGTACTTTTCGCAAGGTGAGACTCCATGGAAACCGCCCCTTTGACCTTCTTTGTGCAGCGAATGTGAACTGTTTTAGTGTCTGGATTAAGCCATGAATCGGTTACGAGGAACTGCAGTCGTTTTGGGCCAAAACGATGGAGGAAAGGAAAGCAACGGCTGAAAACAAAGTGCTACCGAGTGCAAACACGAGAATACTCGTTTCTAAGAAGTATGCTAACATGTATTTGTAAATTAGATTTTTGTTAATGTAAAATTAAGGTAAAAGCTAATTTTTGATATTGAATTTTTGAAATTTGATAGCTATTTGCACCTAAGCTACACTTATAATATCCATGTTCTGTGCCCTGATTTCTTTATGGAATTAAAATTGTAAGCGACAAGGATCTAATACACTTTATCACAACCGGTATCCATGTACATAACTATGATAATAACATATTATCTATGCAGTTTAGGGAGATAAACAGTCATCAGCTTCGAATATTCATATTTGGAGGAGCTAAGAATTCTTCAGGATATCCAATCGTTAACGTGGATTGGGAATCCCTAAATTGCTTAATTTCTCTATTCTGCTAACGGTGAAATTAAAAGATCTTTTCACCGCAAGAACTCTTGGTTATCACACAAAATACGGCTGAAGTTTATTGATAGGTAATTTAATTTCATTTAAGGCCATTTTAATGTGTATGACATTTCTCTTAGCGCTTTTCACGGAAAAAAGGTCACAATTAAACTGTATGAAATGGTATAGTTTAGCAAACTATCACAAAAAGGTTCCCTTTCATATTTTGTTTAATGTATTCAATTTTATACGGTCTGAGAGATATTTTTCTGTTTTTAAAGAGATATTGCCACAGAGTTCGGATATCAGATAATCTACGATAATCTATAACAGCATTTAAAACCTTCAAGGCATCATTCGGCATGTGGCAGAGGATATTCTACGGCCGGGTTCTTAGTTTAATCTTCTGCATATTTTTAAACTGATTAACTGGGTAACTTAGCACTATTTTCGACTCTTAGTTGAAAAGTCGAAACTATTTCCAAAATAATATCTCTCTTTTTTAGTAGAGTAATTCTAGTTGTATCATTAGTAAGTATAATAGTTGTAAAATAATAATAACAACAATGATAATCATAACAAAGATAATAATAAAAATAATATTAACAATAATAATGACTTCACACTGCGAATTTTTGTCATAAAAGACCATTCTCCCCAAGTCACCAACAAAACAACCAAGCTTTGACCAAGATCCTAACCAGAGTCCCAGGCGTTGCTTGGCCGTCTCTAACTTGACTCTAACCACTACAACACCGAGCCGGCAACAGATTGTCAACGTCGATATCATCCTCTTGCTAAAAGCCATAGCATTGCGATACTTAGGTAAATCCTTCCAAAGTTGAAAACTCCCAGCTAGGATTTACTGTCTGTTTGTACAGTCGTCAAGTCGTAGGCTTGTTTGATCCCCAAACACTTCATCATTACTTAAAGCCCTGTTGAGGGAATGAGGCTTATTAGGCAAAATGTGAAGTTAGGCAGTTTGTTTTTGGCTTCCTCACTGAATACAATTAGCAAAAGATGTTCGCCTGAAGACAACATAATTAGCATATGAATGGCTCTTTCCATGCCATTCAAGAAATGGATTAATACAATTATTTAGTATCATTCATGCCTCAGTAGCTTTCATATTGCGATATCCGGGAACAATTCTGACACCGAATTAAATTTGAGATACGTTTTCCTCTATTTGTATCAAAAGACGAATGTAAAACATTTCGGAAAAGGGAATTCTGAGCGGTACAAATATAATTTTCTACACATTATTAATTTTAAAAACAAAAAAAACGGTATCAACGAAGGAAAGCTATCATCAGGTAATCATTATGCTTAAAACATTCGGCAACAATAGCGGGGTGAAAAGAAAGGAAAAATATACTCGAACAAGGGACAGTAAAAAGGGATTCCAAGGAACGTATCATACTTATCAACATTTGTGCGCTATTTTGCAGAATAAGTGCACCAAATTTAGATTCTCTGTAACGACAATAAGAGAAGTACTTAAAAAGCTCTCAAATCATTCGTAGCTGACGATAGAGGGCTTGAGGTCCCAACTGGCCTTGAGGCCGAATACTTAACAGGCAGACAATACATAAAAGCAGCAAGATACATAAAATATAATGCACATTACATAAAAGTAACATGACACACAGAAATAGCATAATACATAAAATGGGAAATATATATATAGCATAATGATTAACACCTATCCAGGACCACAGAGAATATTATAATAAGGTCCCAAAGAGCCTTCGGGCTGAATACTTTTAATCTATTTCCTATAATAAGAAAAGTTTTTTTCCTATAGGAATTGATGAAGCCGCCAGAATTGAGTTTTCCTGTGGAGCACAATCTGAATAACGTAATATTTTGGGTATTGTTGAGCGGATTTGTGTACAATTATCTAATAATGAAAGGTCGCAACAATGCTACGCGTGCAACAATGAGGTGGGAAAATTCTATTTGAACGTCCTGCATAGTTTCAATATAAAAAATACGTAAAATAACCGTATAAAGCCAGGCAGCTTCGCGAAATACTTCTCAAATGCTAAAAATCAATTAATAGGTGATTAGGAAACACTGGTAACATCCCCTTGCAACCCTAACATCCCCTTGCATTGAAAGAAGATGGATTATTGCTTTGCAACCGGGATTGCTTGGAAAAAAATAAGGGTTTCCGAGAGCAGAAAGCGAATTCCAGTAAACACAGAGAGGATAAAAAAGGACCACACGCGTTGTTTGCCTTGGGCCCATCCGGAGGCGACGCAGTCCTTTGTCGAGGAGGTGTCTGCGAATCCGTTGGAAGGAAGGAAAGCGGAAGTCCGTTTTATGGATCCCGAAGACAAAAAAGTGTACCACAGCGGCGTTTCTTTCTCTGAATAGAGTGGTGTAATGACCTCCTCTAATGCGGACTTTTCCGTTCCTATTCGAGAACTTGTTCAACTAATTGGGAAGGTGATTCAGTCCGCCATTGCTTCACTCTCTAACAGCCAGGGCCGGTTTCCGACTATAAAGAAGTAGGGCAACCTTTTAAGCCATCAAAAGGGCGTAGATAAGCGGTGGCCAAAAATAATGAAAACGTCACACTAGAAAAAACAAATAGGAAATGGAGACTCTGATGGTGGCTTGTAGCCGAAACCGGTCGCATTAAAAGTTTTGTGGACATTACTAAGTTTGGTTTTGTCATTTCTAATGTCTTTCCACGAAGTGCGGCCAGAGAATCTAGAATTTAAATGTAAACTCATTTAACTTTTAAAAGTAATAATGACTTTTTAAAACTAGGGTGTAATTAGGAAAGCTTAAGGTTTCCATCAGCAATAATGCACTTCAGATCAGCATAATTACGAACTGCACGCGATTGTTGCAGATAAACAACTGAACAATGACCGACTTTGGTTAGTCAGAAATGTATACAATGATAACATGTTTGTTATAAAACATGCTATGTAGAAATGTATAAAATAATAAAATGTTTGTTAAAGAACGTGCTTTGTAGAAATGTATGCAATAATTAAATGTTTGTTATACTGCAACAATAAACGAAGAACCGAGATTATTCACCCGTAATTCGTGGAAATCATATTAAAAATTAATTTAACATTTAAATATTGCCTCAGAGCGGCCACGCACTATTTACAGTTAATTTTAATCAGTCACTACAGAGATAACGGATGTATTAAAGGATCAAGAATCTTCGTACATTTAACCGTGTATTTGAATGTTGTTCAAAGAGTATTCCAGGCATTACGCAGATAGTGAGGCAATCGTCCCAAGGCGTAACGTTAAAGTAATGTTAGCATTAGGATGATAGAGGAAAAAATAAGACTTCCCAAGCAATGAAATATGTAACTTAAAATCGTTTTTCACCTATAACTCACTTAACATAAGTTTCGTGGCGTTGTCATAAATACGTCAGCACGTAGTCTAATTAGGCGCGCAAGTCCTCAACCATTATCTATCAAAACTTTTGGAGAGGGAATGAGGTGATTATAAAATATGAGGAGTGAGTTTCTTTAGTCCTTCCTTTCTTCACTGAGCCCGTATTTAAGACTGGAAGACATATATTTGGGTACAGCAAAGTGGGTAGCTCTTCCGACTTCGGCGAAACGGTCCCGGGTTCAATTCTCGGTGGGAGCACAGATGCTAAATGAATTCAGCTTTCACAGCACTTTTAACAATTCTACTATCTGTATATAATTACCGTACAATGATAATATGAGTATCACCATTGATAGTATTTAATGAAGAGTGATCCATATGGATAGGAGGGAATGAGGCTTACTCACTTACTAGTGAGGTAGTTCATTTTTACTTCCTTAGCCAAGTACGCTAAATCAGAAACCTACGTTAGGTATAGCACAATGAATAATCAATAAAACTTATCGTAGTGTTAGTTGAAGAAGGAACAAAATGAATGTCATTACAAAGAGTCACTCATACCTTAGTAGCTTCCGCATTATCACTGTCAAGAACAAGGCTGAGGCTCAAGTAAATGAAAGATACATTTTCCTCTATCCCGTACCAAATTAACGATGAAAATTGTACGATTCATCAAGATATGTGGCAGTAAAAAAGTAATAGTTCACGTTGATTGAAACCCTCTTATTTAAGCACAGCGGCGTCATATAAAATAGCTCAAAAATTTCACCCAAAGACCACTCTCAGGGAATCCCATAGGTCCCCTTGCAATTTCATCCACCGAAAAAGAGCGTAGCGAACCTTTGCGTGCCTTTGATGAAAGAGGGGCGTCGTTAATTTCGCTGCTCCTCCGCTTCAAAGTCACGGCGTTTTATTTTCCACGGTAAAAACGTCGAAAATATGGAATCGCCGATCAGTTTCAGAGAGCTTCGAATCGAATAGAGAGCGGCGATTTTTTCCTGAATCACTGGCGCGCGTCGCATCGCAGGGAAAATTATCCCCGACAAGGAGACTCCGATGAAATGCACATCTGTTTGACTATCATTTAACGAATAAAAGGAAAAGATACGTCGCTCGGTAAATTCAGAAGCATTTGAATGAGAATCGCATTGGAAAGGAGAAGGAACGAACGTGAGAAAGATTTTAGATTCGGGGAGATATCGCCAGATGGAACTAGCGAATGGATCAGAAAGGGAATAAATTGCTCGTCTGACACATTCGAAACGTACCTCTTCTTTTTACTAGCGTTTCCTCGTCTGCGATGGGTTAGAGCTTAGTTTTTGAAAAAGAGAGAAACCTATTGATACAGCTGCTCCGATACCTTTATCAGCACGCTAGTAGATTCTTCTTTTTAACATATATCTCCGTAATTCCCAATCATAGCACACTCAATTCGCTTCATTCGTATATCCGTTTTTACGTTCCATTAAATTCCTAAACTTTTACATCCCTTTTCTGCGGCATCTCATTCGCCTTATTAGGCCATATCAAACTAAATCCTTCTCGGTCTTCCTCACTCTTTACAGACAAAGTCTCCTCATGCACAACACCTCATTCCGCTTTATATATACATTTTCCCTTATTATTTTATTTGAATTAATTTTTTTCTCGGGTTCTCAAATAGGTTATATTCTTCTCATTATTCTTACAGTACTGCTCAAGTGACACAGTTTCCTATACATCTTTTAGCTTGTACTATCAGTAGGTTTTCGCAGGTTTTTCACACCCCCTTCTCTTTGGGTGTTTTCCTGCTGTGGAGATTTTTCCTAAGTTACTACTTAGGTTTTTTACATCCTCAAATTCTTCTTAAGTTTTTCTCTCTTTTTCTATTTACAAATTTATTCATGTTTTAATAATAACATTGACGACAGGTTAGAAGGAAGAAGAGACTTTTTGTCTCAATCTCGCCTTAATAAAGACCCTAATAAAAATAATAATAATAGCAAAGTGTGGAACGCCTTCCACTTCAAAATTTAATTCCCCAACAATGAAATTTGTAAATTAAAACCATTTTTCATACATAACAATTCAAATATACTTGTTTCACAGATTTGTCGTGCAGTCATCAGCAAGTTGTCATCAGCAGGTGCATTAACCCTCAACAATTAACGACCATTAAGTTTGGAGAGGGAGTGAGGCGAACAGGGACAATGAGGAATGAGGTTCTTTTGTCCTTGCTTTCTTCACTGAGAAAACATTTAAGAGTTAAATACATAATTGGGCTCCTTATAGCCAAGTGGGTAGTGGGACGGCTTTCGACTTCGGCGGTCCCGGGCTCGATTCCCGGTGGGGGTCTACGAAAGAGATTACCTCTGCTGTCGAATCACTTTTGAATTTACTACTACTAATTTTTTTCTCTAAAGGATCGGATGCAACGCATCCAAAAAATCAGTATAATTTTCCGCTTCTTTTTGAGCTATGCGTATTCTCCTAATAAAATATTCAAGTCTGCCTGCCTCATACATTCCCTTTTCATTAATAAAGCTACGAATATATCTTCTTTTTAGTACCTGAATCCCGATATTCAACTTGCAATTTCTTCCTCCGTCTTCCTCTCCGTAGATACTCACGGAATTACGTTTCGGTTACCATTATTTTATTCATATGCTTCTCTTAGAAAAACCCAATTTTCTCCGCCACATAATAGGATCGGTGCAGACATACTTCTCTACTCACAATCGGCCATTTCCTAAAGATTCTTGTCTATGTCTATGTAAATACCCTGCAAGCCACCATTCGGCGTGTGGCAGGCGGTCCTTTTCTCAATCCTTAACTCAAACATACAAGGATATAAGACGTAAAAATGAACATATCTGAAATTTCATGTACTACTCGTACCATAACTTAAATTTCATTTTAATATTATTAAATTATATGAAATCAATCAAGGAAGGCTGCTGAATGTGGGGATCCATGACAAGAAAAAGTAGGAATAAAAATTAAATTTTACATATTTCCACAAATATGCCTCATTAGATCGGTTTCGGCACTCCTTAAGCATCCGCCAAAACGAAAAGTTGGAGTGTCAAATCGGAACCAAACCGAAACCGAGATACCAAAACCGAGAAACCGAGTTACCGAAACCGAGGAATTCTTACCGGATTGATAACCGAACCAAAATAAATTCAATTCTTGAACATGAAACCAAAAACAGTTATTTATTTCCTTCCAATTTTGGCTTTAACAATGCACCTTTATCTTAGGTATAATATTACTATACATGTGTAAAAACTACAATTATTTCTAGGTTTAATTCTAAAATTTAGTTTGAAGTAATGGAAGTAAAAAAAAGAAAGAAATTATAAAACAAAAATTCAGAAGAATGCAATACAGTGTTTCGAATGGAACAAATCGATTCGACGTTGGCAGAAGTAAAACCCGAACGAACCGAAAACTGGTTTTCTCGTGTAACTGAAGCGAAAACCGGTGCGAATTACGGTTCGATACCTTGCTAGGAGCAAGGCATCCTCCTCCGGACCACCCGCTTACCCTTATCCAAACCCTTTCTCCTGAAATATTGTTTCTTCTACACCAAACCCAACGAACCCCCTTCTTTTTCCTTATATTAATCTTTTTGTGTGTTTTGTATCTGAGCCGAAACCGATCCTGAGAATGATGTATTTGAGGAAACATATGACTTTAATCCCTACATTTCCTTATTTTTACGGTAATTCATATTCGAAATGAATGGGAAGTGGAGTCCTTTTGAGGAAACTACTTGAATAAATGACGCTTATCTAATAGAATCCTAAGTCCTCTGCCCGATGAAGGGTTTCGCGATCAAAATCTAGCAATGGCAATTTCAATACGACAGACTTTTCCCTTCTGTAAGCCTTTTTACATTTAGGCCCAAAAAGCGCGGCTCGCCTCTGAATGCTCTCCACTTTCTCCAAAAGAAGGAGATATTAATCATTCGGCGAAATGTCAAAAGGTGGCGTTTTAACTTTAGCCTCCGGTGTTAGCATAAAGGCCGATTCATCCAAATGTACAAATGATGAGCGAAATGGATTCTGCTCCGCCTCACGCAGCTCTGCCGGATTTTCCACGAAGTGCGGAAATAATTTCGCTTTAAAAAGATCGGATTTTTGATATGCGTTGCGTCTGGGCGATGGAGGAAGGATTTATTAATTACTCAGCGGGAAGGAAGGCTTATTTCAATACACGCCGTTAAAAAGCAACAAATCTATCATCGGTGGCTTTAAGTGCGCTTCAGAAGAGCTGGTATTTTGGTATCAAAAGTAAATATTTGGGTAAAAAGAGTGCAGTTGGAATAGATTATAAAAGAAGAACATGTATGCCAAAGATAGAAACAGAGTTGGTAATGATAGGATTTTGGGTGAATGTGGTCTAAAGGACAGAATCTGTAGCAATATGAAATTTTTACGCTGGTTCGAAAATATTAAAAGAAATTCAGAACGGATTCTATCATCGATGGTACAGCTATTAAGTAACAGAACAAATTCCGGAAACAACCAAAAAGCATATACTCCCCATGCATTAAATTTACGAACTCATTTTATATTCACAGAAACGAAAATAATCAACCCTTTATTTGGTGATTTTTAATCTGTTATATTGTTATTGAATCGATTTTGTTTTGTATTCTTTATTGAATTATGTCTTTATTGAATTCCCTAATGACCCTATATAAATACACGCAAAAAAACATGGTAACCATGGTTATAACCCAGGACCTTTTCTACATGCAAATATATTCTATTAGGAATACATTTGCGAGTTAAAAATTGAGAATTTTAATGTATACCTTAGCTCAGCTACCGCCCGAACACAAAGACCACTGACGATAACTTCTCTTATGCATGTTCTAATTAAGTGACAGGTATCCAGGATTACTGATTTTTTAATTAAATATCAGTAATCTGAACTTTTCTACTTTGAACTGGCTTTGAACTTTGAACTGACTGCCAGTGTTTTTGGTACTATCCCTGTTGTTGGTATAATTATGAAAACTATGGTTACAAATTTTTAATTTCCAATGTTTTTAATTTCCGTTGCTAATTCGAATGTCTTATTATTATTGTTATATTGCTATNAGTCGAACCCATAACCTCTTTTCGGCTATTCGGATACCACAACGTTAATGAGAAATGATTGATTCTGAATAATGCCAGTCATCGTGATCACTAATTCAGAAAATTGCTTTTCAAATGGTCATTGAGCCCTGCCTGGATGATATCCATCCATATCGTTATAGCTCAGCTAGAGAGCAAAGGCAAAATAATCCGATCGTCTCTTCCCAACGCTCAAATTGGAAGGACGAGGTTTAAACCGGTCTCCGTTTTAATACAGCACGGGCAGAATTTATTGAACAATTACTAACGAGACGGTGCGGCGTACTTTTCAGGTAATTATTATTTGTCTTCTTCCGAACAGAAAGAAGTTGATGAGACGTAAGAAATCTTATTTATAAACAACTAATCTCTAACTTTTTCGAATAGTGAGGGATTTATTACTGATCCAATTAGTTTCACTGCGATTCCTCCGAGATAAAGAATATAGTGCGGCATTAAGAGATGAATGTTTAATCAGGCCACCGTTTTAACTGTAAAGCTACATATATTATGAATTAAAAAAGGAAGAACTCGATACCATAACGAATTAAATAATTGGTCATTGCTTAAGATGAATATTTAGATCAATTAAATAAATAGCGCGGCAGAGTGAATATTGAAATACGAAATAAATATATAAATTAAATAATTTCGTTAGCTAGGTATTTATAATGAAAGATATTTTAGTCTACATACTGCGAGATAGATACGGTTACTAGCCATTTTTTTCTTCCATCTTACCCACCTATTATAAGATATTTAACAATACTGCAATAAAAATAGATGAGAAAACATTAGTTACTTGATAACAAGTTTGATATCTACGTGAGATCTATTGATCATAACGATTGTTACCTCTGATTACGATAAATCTCCATCAAAAGAGAGGTTAAAGTAAGATAAAAGTTGATGACAGATAATATACAAGTTATTGTATCAAGAAGTATGAGGATAACTTAGATACCGAAGATATTTACGGGTAATTCTCAACTGAATGCCTCCTTGGACACTTTGGATAATGGGATATATTGTTTCCGGAATGCGCATAGGGTAAATTCCTAGAAATCGGTAATAAGGAACTTCCCGTTTGTTCTCCAAACGCGAGTTCCATCTGCCGAAACACGGCTCATAAAGTGTTTTTAAAACTCATTAACATCCGCGTTCTATATTTCTTTTCTATCATTATTAATGATAATTAAATAGGATATTTAATTATCATTATTAATGAGCAGGATATGCGAGGTGTAGTAATGACAACCGTTGGACATCAAGTGGTTTTCAACTGACCTTAAGAGAATGGCATTTAGAGAACAAAGATTTGGGAAGCACTTAATGGAAGTCTACATAAGTGTATATACCGTGGAAGCTCAAAGCACTACAATGATTAAGATCAAAATCAAGCAGAGCAGTACTGTTATAGGAGATAAAAAGCAGATTGAATTCATCCTAAAGAGATAGAAAGAGAACGAAAAAATCTCGTCGAATATCGTAGATAGATACTGCAGAAAAGGAATGTCAGTACCTTTGAGAATACACGAGAACGTGTGAAAAGAGGTTCTTTCTACAGCGAAATAATCATCAAGAACGGAAATGCATAAGTTACCACTGAAAATATATACCTATATGCCCATGCGTATCTCTCATGAACGTTATTTCCTACAGTTATACTCAATACACCTACCTACACTTACAACTAACCTTGCATAATAATTATGCAAGGTTAGTTGTAAGTGTAGGTGTATTGTATAAAAAATTATTTTTTTGCTGCGTCGTTTTATTAGCTCCATTTCATTCCTAAAGCTAGATAAATCAGCTTGTTAAAGCTAATTTATCCTCTATTTATACATCAATACCTTAACCCATTACTCATTTCACATAGCAAAAAATACATGCAAACTTACTCCTATTCCTTTCGGATATTAGCTTCGTTTATTCACTGAACTCCTCTGTAATTTCCCTTCCCGCATTCCTTTATATCTTCCCACTTGATATTTCTGAGCTGAATAGTTTTATCCTGTATCTCACTGACTGCATTCAATTCATTTCTCAGAACTTCTTCTCTCTTTTGAACCATCCACATTCATTCCATACGCTATTTTGGTCTTTTTGCACCTTCATCACGCCCCTCACTCCCGTACAGGTCACAATGCCTTTATTTAGTTCTGCGTCATACACTATTCAGTCGTTACCGATCCCATTTCAGCTGTTTTTGTCACATTTAATCCTTATATAATCCACTCCAACTACTTTAATCTAACTCCAGCGTTGTCCCCGACAAACTCAACTTAAACTGGCCTAAAACAAGGTGGACGCGAGCAAACTTCTTTATCCATGAGTTTTTTGCTTCTTTCGAAAATCCCTTACGTCATACAGGGACGTATCCAGGATTTGACCATGGAAGGGTTTAGAGCCATGGAGTAAACACTGCATTGCTTACAATCGAGAGGCAGGAATACTTCTTCCCTAAATCTAACGAAAATATTCACAGATTTATTTTAATACTAGCAAATCCCGCGCAAATATTTGCGAGAATGGTGTATTTAATATCTCCAAANAACTAACCGCACCCTTAACTTTCTGGACCTCACCATTTCTCTTGTAAATAACCAATTTCAATTTTCTATTTTCCGGAAGCCTTCATATACGGACCATGTAATTCCTTTCGCTTCTAACCATCATTTCTCACACAAACTAGCGGCCTTCCATTCCCTCATCAAGAGACTGGTTACTATCCCCCTTTCAGCTTTGGATTTTCAAAAGGAATTAAGCATAATTAAATACATGGCTTCAAAAAACGGTTATCCTATCCATATTATTGATAAACTTCTGGCCCGTAAACTCAGAACCTCTGCCATTAACCAAATTTTCTCCCCCGCTAAAGATTCCGTAAATTATAAATGGGTAAAACTTACTTTTATTGATCCTTTATCCCTCCAATTGTCCCATCTTCTCCCCAAAGATAAATTTAAGGCTTCCTTCAAAACTCCTCTCAACTTAGCCAAAATTTTCTGCAATGGAAAAGATAATCACAACCCCCAAGAGAAAGCAGGTATTTACCTTTTAAAATGCAGGGATTGCAATTCTGCGTACGTCGGCCAGACCTCCCGCAGCTTTTCCATCAGAACCAAAGAACATTTCAGGTGCTTTCGAAATAACTCTTTTGTGTCTCACTTCTCGAAACACCTCTTAGAAAACAACCATTCATCAGATTTTATCCCAGAAATCCTTCATATCGAAACCAAAGGCCGCCGACTCAATTTCTTGGAGCAACTTGAAATTCGCAGACTTACCCATTCTTCTAAATATTCCCTAGTAAACGAGCACCTTTTCCCCTCTCACTCCCCGCTGATAAATTCTGTCCTTTCATACCCTTTACCTTCTCTGTCTCTAACTCCCACCCCCTCCCTCCTTCCCCCCATCCCTTCTTCACCTCCCCCTTCCGTTTCCTCTACTAGCTAGTATTTAAGTGTTTGTATTTAGAGTTTCTTCACCAGAAGATGAAGATTAATCTTTGAAACCGGTCGTGTAGTGGTTGTTTTTTGTTAAAATAAAAATTTTGTGGTAAAAGTACAAATCTTTCATAGTTCCTTTCAATCACATCACCGAGTATTTACATTGTTTAACTTCAAATTACACTTGGACAAATTTGTTGAAGCCTTAAGCCTTTAAAAGGTGCTTGAAAATAAGATAAGGAGAGAGATTAAATCTCCTTGAGGGGAAAATAATCACAAATAGAATTGTTAGTTCTTAATTTACACTTTCTAACAACAATATCATAGACAATATATACCATTTTGTATTTTAAATAATGTTAATTTACAAAAGTTTTAATGTTTAGTAAATTAAGTAATTTTATCGTTTGAAAACATTTAGAAGTAGTTTCATTTTAAATTACTCAACTTTACTTACATTTTGCTTAGTCATTAACATTTCAAATATTGCTCAGAGCCAAAGCGACATTTCTGATATACACAGTTTTTGATTATAGTATTTGAACATTTATACGAACGCCACAATATTTTATCAAACAAATCACCATGATATCTTAATAAGGATAAATTTTTGATAATAAGTTAATAGACTGATAAAGTATTTAATTATTTGAATTATAATCCAAAGTAATCTTGATTTCAAATTGTGACATATACTTACGATCGTTGGTTTTAGCTAATAATTCTTCAATGTTGAAATACTGATTTGTGGGATTTCGTATTATTCTTTCGTAAATTCGACAAAATCTTCTTTAAGGATGATTTTCAAAAACGTTTCAATTGCTTTCAAAACGTTGAAAAACATTCCAATTCGAAGGTAATTAGCAAATATCACTGTTGCCGATGTTTCGCACATACTAATTACTTTTACATCTAAAGCTCATTTAAGAACAGAAATTTAATTACAAATATTTACAATGCTAAAAATAGCGTTTCTTCAATAATTCTTAACTTCTTCATTTTAACTTTCATTCAGCAAAACATTTATTTACATTCCGGTTGGTTAGAAGCATTCCAAATATTGGCTAGAGTCAAAGCGACATTCCTTATTTATGCAGTTCTTGATTTTAACTTTATAATATCAAAGCCACTGCAAATCATCATTTATTTAAGAAAAGTTCATTTCAATCTTAGACTATTAAAGTAAATAATTTTTGACCAATACTGTGAAGTACTTTTGATTTGATATCGTCACATTTACTTACGTTCTCACGATTCAACTAATAATTCTTCAATGTTGAAATATTGGTATGAGGAATTTCGTATTATTCCACATATATTCTAAAGTATTTTCCAAATTAATGCGGAAGAATGTTTCAACTCAATGAGAATAACGGAACCACATTTTAATCGCATAAACGTATTACTTTTATACTCTCAAAGCAGCAGGAAAACGCAAGTTCACAGGAAATTATTTGTAAATATTTACGTAGCTATAAATAACGTTTGGTTGCTACAGACACTTAAAGATATTAAATAAAAAACAACGTAATTTCCTCACCCCTTCTTTCTAAAGCTTGTTTATTCATCCGAGGCAACAATGACGGTTGCCGTAGGGAGTGCAGAAAAAGCAGAAAATTTCCATTAAATTTCTAAATAAAAGTAAAATTATTTCAAAATTGGGCCTTAAAACGTTTAAACACGGCAAAAATAAGATCGGTTGCACATTTTACCTTGGAATGAACAAAGTTTGACGGAAATACGTTCAAAAATAGGTGTTTTAATCAATGAAGAAAGAAAGCCTTGCATTCTAGAAAAGGAAAATTCGCATGTAATCTTACGGAAACACATTTTTAGCTCCGGGGTTCGACTCCGGGTCTTTCCGTGGATGAAATCGAGCATGCCGGGGTCTCCAGTTATTAGAAATCCGACGCAGTTTACCGCGAGTCTCTAAATCCAACCGTTTCTGAGATACGGAGAGGGACGGACGGACGGACACTTGGGAAATTATATATAACATGATGTATATATACATCCATAGCTGTGTTTTTATGGTATAATTGTCAGAGCCCACCCTCTCGCATGCTTTTGTTTATTGTTGTCTCTGTTCTCATGGGGGTTAGAACCCCTAAAACCACCCTCTTAGCTACGCCTATGAAATTACATCCTTAATTTCTTCCCATATACCATTCACCTCTCTTCTGTATGTATTCATGCACTTTTTAAGAAGAGCTCACAAGAAGAAAATGTAAGAGATGGAATATTAGGCAAAGAGGGCAGATCGCAAAAATAGCTAAGATAAACTATTATAAACTGTGATTAAATTGTAACCAAAGTGATAAGATTACGTTAGTTATGTTAGTGGAAGGATTTAGCCAAAGAAGGGAAAGACTGCTATATATAGAGGATGCACACACTTGAAAGGGGGGCGTTGCACTGGAGTGGTGACAGGGAGATTGACATGTGGTGACAGACGGAAGAAACCTGCTACATAGACGGATAACGATTTTTTGCCATCTGGAGGAAAAATTTTAGAAACACCATCTGCATAAATACTCGCACTGAAACCAAATATTTTTACGAAGTGAAATATAAGATTTTGAATAGAAATTGACAACGTGATGCTTAAATAGAGCCAATATGGTCTTATCGATTTAAGTTTAGTGGTTATTCACTTAACATTTGTCCGATTCTGGCTCAACTGAAGAAAATGACTAGCTTCGGATGTGAGTATTCAACAAATTAACCCAATGTAAATGGAACTACGCTTATGTTATCGGCGAAAATAAACATTAATATAATAAGATTATGCTTTTAATGATGTGCCATCTCTAATATGCCGTTAATAATGAGTCATAATAATGCAAATGATAAAAATGAAAAAATAATTCGTATTAAAAATGAATCCCATACGAAGGCACTCAACAGTAATGGAAAAAAGAACACATTGTTATTGTTATCAATAAAATATTTTTTTTACAAAAATGATAACGATGTCCATTGGCGCAATTATTCGGCGTAATTGGAAGTGTAATCGGCCATAACTTCAGCAAGAGGGACAACAAAGATGGTTACCATAACAGCGAATGATGCGCAGTAATTAACGCAGTAATTGGTATGATTGTAGTAGCTAACGTAAGAAAATACATAAAGCTAAACTTATTTATGCCTCGAAGTACTGAAGCAAAGCATTCGATATTTATTAATTTAGTTAAGAAATTTATAATCCATTCATTCTGTAAATTGAAAAGATGTGAAAAATGTACAGTGATGTCAAGAATGTTAAGGTAAAAACAGACAATAGTCTCAACAACTTTCTGAAAGAATATACGATAAATCCACACGCTGAAAAACCTATTAAAAGTTTTAAACTCCGAGAAATTGAACATTATACTAATTTAAATCCTGAAATATTAACAGAATATAAAGTAATCCATTTCCTGTCACGTGGAGATATTTAATGCGCGAAGTTTGAAATTTGAGCAAATTATGATTCTTCAGAAATGGAAGAGCTTCAATGAAGACTTAATCACTCAAATACCTAAATACATACATGCAGAATGCATTCCTTAAAATTTCCAGTAAATTAAAGACACTTATTTTTATCTCTAAAATTGGATTGTTGCGTCCAAATTTCATGCGCGGCAATTCGTCAAGCATTTTATTGTTACAATCCTGCTACAATGCAACAAAAGCGCTCCATTTGAATTTCTAAATTTAATTGTTGCGTACCATTGCTATGCGCGGCCAATTTCGAAATTTTTTATTGTTATAGTATATCTGCGAAAATGCTGCACAATAATATCGCTCATTTTAATTCCTAAATGTAATTGTTGCGAGCCATCGTCATTCGCGTCAACTTATCGAGCTCTTTGATTTTCATATACTTGCACAACAATAGCGCTTTGCTGTTTTTCAGTTTGGAATTATCCCTGGCGCACTAAAGCTAGAATCCGAAAACTTTTCGAGACTCCCCGTATTTCATGTCTAAGTTCCCCCATCGCTAAAGTGTGTCTTTTCCAAATCCGAGACGAGACGCTGCGTAAACTCATTCGCCTTATCTTCGACACATTTCTTATTCCATAGTCCGTGGATAGGGCAGTGTGAAGGTCCGTTGCTAGAGGAGCGCAACTTGGGCGTGAAAAAACGAAGGAAGATGGAATCGAGAGAGGAGTGGCTCTAAGACGGACGTCCGCTCGACGACGTCTAAACTTAGACCGTCTCGCGCTAAAGACTTTAGCCTTCTCTTTCACGGTTCCGCACTCTGCAAAAAGCCCTTGTCTGCCGCTTTTGTGCCACCCGCATGCGCTGCAGCAAGAAACCCAACTTCCCCAAGTTAGAGAGGAAGAGCACCAGCATCGCCCTAATGATATCACGGCTGCCTTTGACCACCGCCTACTACTTATATATATCTCTACGCTGGGGGGCAACTCTAGCTTCTGACGTCGCTCTCCAGTGAAGAACTCTCCCGAGCTATCTTTAGACGTATATAAATCATATATATAATATATTTATTCATAAATATAACAAATTTGTCTCGATTATCCGAGTTAATATGGACCGAGGGCTACCTCGGATAATCCAAAATTCGGATAATACGGATAGTGAGTCTTTTTTTCGTAAATTATGTGATAAACACGCTCTTTTCATGCCTTGCCAATATGTGACCTGTTTTTACATTTAAAAAATCACAAAATTGAAGCACAAAAAAAAAGATTTTTTTAACTAAAACGTTTCTCCTTTCCTTCATAACACATTCGTCAGCTCTGAATATGCAGTTTTCACTTTTTTCTCCGATTATCTCCAGATTACTATGCCGATGTTTCGTTCTCTATGCTGAACTGGGGCAGTTACAGCAAAAATAATTTAAGTGATAAACCTCTATATATGAGTGCAAGTGAAAAGGGATGCGCACACGGATTACGTGCGTCGAAAAATATAGAACATCGGTTAATCGGGACTCGGATTATCGAGACTGTATTATACACTCGTATTTCTTCATTTATCAGTATAAATTATCATAGTTGTGACAGCTATGTTAAACTGTCGAAAAGTGACATATAAGTGTATTCATTGATTTCTCATACCGTAAGACAATAAGAAAAATTACCTAAGGAGATCCTTAACCCCTAATTAAGAATTCACAAAACTCTCACACAAAGATATAATTTTGAAATTCTACCTCTACTCTTTGGGGCATTTAAAAAGTGAGCGTTTAGTTTATAAGGGCTTGAATTAAAAACTGCTGAAAAAGAAGACTGTAGCGAACTCCCGAAACTTTTATCCCTGGTAAAATGAATCATTAATGATGATTACCAAATTTAGAATTAAGTTAATTATGCTAAAATCACCGCGTAACAACTAATGAAGCTTTTAAAAATTGGAAGTGGGTGGTATCGATTTTCGGAATGAGGGTTTCGTGAAATGCTGCATTCTGAATCCTTTCTCGAGGTTATCTGGATTGCAGAACTCAATATTTTCCTGATCGCTCTCTTACAAACTCAAAAAAAAAAACAACAGGAAGTTGATTTATCTAGGATATACAACCAGTAACGTATTATTATTACAATTGGCATCATATGAGTTATTGTATCTTAATAGTAATGTATTAATGTAAAATAGCATTGCAATAAATTAAGTTGCCATCGGGGTATTGGTATATCTATAACGAGTCAAGTAAATGATAATAATTAACTTCAAGGTAAATTATTGTTTTCTTCATATCATTCTACGTAACTTCATCCTTTTAACCCTCAAATTTAAACCATTTTCACAACTTTTTCCGCATAAAAATTACTATTTATATACAACTACCGGAAATAATAGCATAACCCAGTCTTACTGCAACCCGAGAAGGAGAGCTATTCCAATATCAGGTAAAACATAAACGCCATGGTAATAAACAATTTATCTCGATGTGATAAAAACCCCCAGCCAGCCACCGGTCTACAAGGTGTGAAAGTAAACATAATTTTCATATCCTGAGGCAGAGTTGCTTAGAATTCAGTTTCACGAGAGCAAGGAGGATAAATTCCCTTCTCAAGTGTGGATCACGACCAACAGCGCTGAGGCAGCGTTATTGCTCATCTTTGATGTGAAGGACATTGCTTATCAACGCGGATATTCAATGCTGTATTTATCGCTGAGCCAAGCGTTTCACTTCCAAGGTTATTCGGCGAGGTTGCAGTTAGAAATATCCAAATGGGCACATAAATCGATATAGTTGACACTGAACTTAGGAATGCTTTCGTCAATTATGTTAGCCATGAATCTGAGTAAACACCCTCCTTGTAACAGCAAGCATTCTAAAGACAACATGCAGAAATTCGGCAACTGCTCTTAGGAAAATAGGTAACATTTAGAAAGAGATCCAATGGGAAATACTGACGTATACCACTCTTGGGAGACTTAGGAAGCACAAATGTGAAACGGAGATGAAAAGTTTCTCGAAAATAGAGTTATTACCGTTAAAGGAATACCTTTCCAGTGGGAACGATACCGATAGTGCTGACGAATTCATCGCTACACGTGTCGATTGTAAAATTTACAATGGTATTTACAGTAGTTGAATTTTCGCATTTTAAATCGTAGCAGTCAAAATCGCGTTTTACGCGGTTACATTAACAATTCGAATTTTATTTGTAACATCGACGATTGCATTAATTAGTTGCCTCGGCAACCTCATTTTTTAACTGTTTATTAGAAATTCCTTTTCAAATAGTTAAGTTAATAATCGCCTGTGAAATTGTTAAATTAATAATCAAGAAAATATTCAAACTCAGCCAAATTTAAATTTACTGTGATTTTATTATCGAACTCTTCTGATATTCTATTCGATAATAATTTAAAACAGCTGTTGAATCCCCCAGTGAATATTGAGCCGGCACTCTGAAATGTTAACCGCGAGTGGCGATTTCAGATAAAAACCTGCCTTTTACACCGCACAAAATTTAGGAACGTCTCTCTTTAGCAA
Organism: Ladona fulva; assembly: GCA_000376725.2. Classification (NCBI taxonomy): domain Eukaryota; kingdom Metazoa; phylum Arthropoda; class Insecta; order Odonata; family Libellulidae; genus Ladona; species Ladona fulva. The sequence continues at coordinate 276,055 of KZ308761.1, read as the reverse complement.
CAAAAACAAATTTAATTCCAAATTTAAATCAGGGGCTAACTAAAATTTAAATGTATCATTTGTGGGACCATTTATATTGAACAGACAAGACGTGACATACCTCACATTTTGCATGACATTTACTCAAGTAACGACATCACTCAGATTTGTAACTGATTGTTTACAACGTCAGAACAAAGTACTTAAACTTAATTTCTTGGATCAGTTAGAAATTACACAAAATTTACAATGCGGTCATAATTTAACGAATGATCACCTATTTACCTATCGGTCCTATTGTTGTCAAGGTACCCTTCTTGCCTCCTATTCCTTCTCCAAACATACATATAACCTCTAATAAACTTTTTCCCCTACCTTTCTTTCGTCGTTTTCAAAGGCGTAGAGGGGTGGTTTTAGGGGTTCGACCCCCAATGACAACAGAGTCAAAAATAAACGGAAGTGTGTGAGAGGAAGGCCTCTCCCAATTATGCTATACAAACACCACTGTAGATTTTCAGGGTACTCTACAAGTTTAAATAATTCAAGCTATATTTTCGCTAGATTTTGGGCGGAAGTAGTCCTTCCCCTGGATCGTAGGCAATGCAGTGTTTACTCCATGGCTCCAAGCCCCCCATCGTCATATCCTGGCTACGACCCTGGTTGTTTTACTTACTTTTACGTTGTTTGTCACTTAAATTGTGAACCTGATTATGACTCTGTATGACAAAACTAGTTGCTCAAATAACATCTTATTTAATTGAAATTTACAGTTTTTTTTCTTCATTTCCTGAACGGAAATTCCTTCGTAACGGTTACCTAGAAACTGAATTTATTCACAAATATCTTTCCGGCTGATTTAAGAGCAAAACAGGTAAACACGTTTTGCATTAAATGCATACTTTATGCTTCGATAGAATGTTTCACGGCATTACCCGATCTGAAATTGGTCCGACTTTGTGTGTTCGAGTGCTTGCGTAGGAAAATCGCGGTTCGCATGAAAGCAGGCACCCGGAGCGAATCCTGGTTGAATCAACACCTCTAAACATACGAGTTTGGCAACGTCTGACGTGGATTTAACATATTGCCAATATTATGTATAACCTCCCTTATCCTTGTGCCGACGCCCGTATTTATCGATATCTCAGCCGCTCGAGGTAAATTCCGCCATCAATATTTATAGTCTGCGTATATCTCGGGATAAAAGAAACTTCCGCATGAGTAATTCCCCAACTTTTCGAGAGAAAATTCTGGAAGGCGCTTTCATTCCGAGAGATGCGTGATCTATCACGACAGCCGCGTCCTCTTTCCTCGTCGAGATCACGAATTATTATATTCCGTCATTTTTCGTGAGTTAATACTGTTTTGGAGGCCCAATTTTCATTCCCGGAAAGTTTTCTTCTGATTGCTTAGTGTGTGTGCGGTTTAGTTCGATAAAGGAACTTCGATATACCGTTGAAGAACAGTTGAATATTTGATTGCATTGCACTCGCTGAATGTATGAATTTTTGGATTCGTTGACATTGTTTAACTGTCTAATGCATTGAATTCGTTCCGCTGTTGAATACATGAATAGTTAAATCTGTTGACATTGTTTAAAAGTGTATTGCATTGAATTGGTTCCGCTGTTGAATAATTGAATTGTTAAATTTGTCGACATTGTTTAATTGTTTATAGCGTTGAATTCGTTCTACTGTTGAACATGAATTGTGTGATTTGTTGACATTGTTTAACCGCTGATTTAGCCTATCTGTTGGTATTGTCGAATTTTGCTCGGTGGTTACATTTTTATACATACTTTATTCTACGTTATAAATCAGCCATTTTTTTCTCCATTGAACTTCACCTGTCTATTACAGTTGAAAAGGCATCGCCTAATCATAACCACACTTCTGCTTTTCTTTGTGGTGCTGTACTGAGTAAACATCTACATGAAAACCTTAAAGGTGTGTGTCAGCCTGTTTCTGTAAGCTATCACGACTGGGATTGGTCCGTGGGAAAATTACTTTCTTACCATCTATTTCCCTGATTTATCTCGCAGTATCTGATCGGCCCGTGTAATCTTTCTTCCTCCATTTTTTACGTGACCATATCACACAAAACGGTTCCATTCTGTAATCACTGTGATACTTATTCCTCCCATTCTTTCACCTTTCATCCGTTTCTCTTCTTTGCCACTCAGAAATCTCATTTCCGGACGAACTTTTTTATCACGACAGTCCAACAACGAACCCCATAGGTAAGAATTTACTTTAGTAATAATTTATTTCCTTAATTTTCCGTTATATATCTCTACTCTTGATGTTTTTCATCGGCCAAGATAACCTCTTTGCTTGCTTTATTCCTTTTTTCAAATTTCTCTTTATTTTAAAGCAATTTTACCGTCTATCAAATATGAAAAGAGGTATTGTCCTTAAAAGACGTTTTTTCTATCAAAGAGAAATATTCGTACGCAAAAAACATGAATATTAGAGACGGTGAATAAATAATTCAAAGACCTTTCTTCGGAACACTTTTCTCAATAGCAGAAGAGGATAGGGCCCACTCATAATGTCCTTTTTCTGTTTATTTTTTGTGAAAATTTATTCCAAACAACCTTGTCTATTTAATAATGTGTCATTCTGTTTGCCTTTCAGATCTGATTTAACCTGCCTTCTGCTTAAAACTTGGTAACCTATCTGTAGGTTTCGCAGGTTTTTCACACCTTACTTCTTGTGGGTATTTTCTTGCTGTAGTGCATTTTTTTCCAAGCGCAACCTTAAGTCCTTAAACCCAAAGTAGTTTTCTTCTGTGCACTTTTTTCAGGCACATCCTTTAAATTCCATATTACGAAGGTTTAGTCGCAAGATGAGACTTAATAGTCTCAATCTCACCCCAATAAATTATTATTTTTAGGATGAAAAATATAATCATATGCTGAAAATGATTTTGTGGAGAGTAGAACATTGAACTTTTGAGAGAAGTGGGCGAAGAGGCACAACTGATATTAAAGAAAACTTAAATGGTCTATGGTAAAGACTTAAGACAATGATCATTCAAGAATAAACAGAAGTAAAAATTTGGGTAATAAGTGGGACTCGAACCCAGGTCTCCCACTTCCCGGGCAGGCAAGCCAACCACTTAACTACCAAACAGCGTCGATTGCACTTTCTGTACATGAGAAAAGGAGCTCCACAGAGTAGCACGAAAGAAGCTATACCACACTATATCAACATAAACCATAAATTTACTGGAGTGAAATTATGAGGAAAAGAGGTATGAAAAAATGGGAGAATTAAACCAAGGAAAAATATGTCAATGAAAAGTAGACAAGTATGTGGTCGGGTTGGGCACGACTGATTAAAGGAAATAGCTGAAGGCATGTGCTTCTAGATGCATCTACGGGGATGTACGTATTGAATTGTATATAATAGATGAGAGGGGAATTTATAATTAGGCGCAATAGACGTTAGTTAAGGGCCTCATCCATAAGGTCTTTATTAAGGCGAGATTGAGACTAAAAAGTCTCTTTCTCCATTTAACCTGTCGTCATAGATAAAAACAAATAAATTTCTAAAAAGAAAAAACTTAAACTTAAGAAAACTTAAAAACGATTTGGGAAGTAAGAAACCTAAGTAATATCTTAGGAAAAAATATTTCCACATCAGGGAAACACCCACAAAGTAGGGGGGTGTGAAAAAGCTGCATAATCCTAATGATAATATCAGCTGAAAGAAGTGAAGGAAACTGTGTATATGGAAATCACTAGATCAGCACTGCAAGAGAATTAACAAAAATAATCAACTAAAGGAATAAAAACCACAAAGAAATCAGCATTTTTACCAAAAACATCTGAAAATCAAAACCGATTGAAAATTTAAATAAGAATTTTCATAGAAAAATTACTTAAGAGGCATTAATGAAAATAAACACAATAAGGATTAAAAAGAATAAAACAAAAATACACTGAACAGTATAGCAAATTTGAAATCCATATAGGGGGTTCCAATAAGACTGTGCTTACCAACTCTTCGCAGTGTGTAAGTATTATTCAGTATTATATCATATTAAGTATTCTTGCTTTCCGGTTCGAGAAAGAACTTTATGTTTGTTGAATACGTCTACGTGATATGTACATAGAATGTATTACAATATTTATGTAACTATACAATGTAAAGTGTACCAATCATCCTCTGTTGTCTACAGAAGTACAATTAATAATTCGATATTTCGTTTATTCTTGCCGTAGTGAAGTAATTGATATTTCCAAGGAACGTTTATTTGTGTCTTTTATGAGAAAATTCGATTTTTTTCTCTTGGAACTTTAAACTTTTAAACTTTAATATCGGAAATTTGCGCCTAGAGCCTCTGATAGCCAAATCCGCCCCTGTAGTAGATAACATTTTTATAGGATATTAAATTTCTAGGACCAAAAGGACGCCACCAACATAACTGGGCTGTTTTGTACTGTGAGAACTTGATATTCACTGCAGCAAGCAAATCGCCCAAAGGAAAGACAAAAAGGGATACACACGTGAGGTATGCGCGACGGCAGGAAAGAGGCAGTTGTTAACGGTGGACAAGTAATCAATCATCCAGTTCACCTCATTCGTATTCTTTTGTTATTCAAAAGCTTACGAACTTGAGCTCTCCAATCTTCACCTGATCCGCTCCCGTCAAACGCGCTTTGTTTAATTTCCCTCAGTTTTGACTCCTCATAAAAACAAGAGCTTTGGAGAGTGGAATCAACTCGGATCTGAAACTGATCGGCACTTTTTAAGAGGACAACTGCTGTGAAACTCTATCGAGTGCTTAAACCGATTCGCAAAAATTCAAGAACAGAATAAACCCATTTCTATTTTTGAGAATCACGTTCAAGAGTGTCATATCATTTGCCAGTATAGGCCATTGAGACGGCGATGTATTACATTTTTATGAATTCTTACGATTGTGTTACGCTAAATCACGGATCTTCAATGTGAGAAAGCTTCATTCCATTTTTTGCGGCTAAATTAGAAGTAGAGAATATACACAAAAGGTTACATGCTAAGAAGAAGTGAAATGAATATCAGGGGCTAGATGATTATAAAACAATACTTACGCAGTTACTGCATTTATGAAGTAAGATTATTGAGAAGTTACGATATTTCATGACAATAATATCGTTTCTTTAATGGAAACAGAAATATGGTCCCAATAACATCAATTTTAATAATTATTATTGTATGCAAACACAATCAACCATTCCTTAACAGGAAAATTCCGGCTTGCCGGGACTCGAACCCGGGATCTTAATGTTGGAGCGCTAAACGCCAACCATTCAACCAACATAAACCACCGGTAATAGAATTTTCTGAAAGGAATTGCCAAACTAGAACACGTCTTTGTACATATTTGCGGTTTTTGTATTTTTTGTGTATTTTACGAGAATGTAGCTCCTATTATTACGTCTTGATGAATGGAATAGTTTGCATTTATACAAAACAAGAGCAATGAATTTTTTTATTAATTTTGTCTCTGTCTTTTCCGTGACTATAATTACTTGAATGTTGTTACTGTTAGCGGATGGCGAATCAAATGAAGATCAAACCAGCCTTCGGGCTGATGACCTCAGGTAGATACTTCCATAGCAGTATAGCTTTTGATGGTTAAATGCGTTGGTTTCCTCAATATTATCAAGAAAAACTGTTACGGGGAGTTGGCATGTAAAGGTGTGCACTTTGAAAACTCCCCAAGGAAGAGTGGAAATTAAAAAAAGTCTGACGGTACCGGGACTCGAACCCGGATCTCCCAATAGCCGTTTGGTTGCTAGTTTTCAAGCCGAATAATGTTTATAAAATATTTTTTCATTCTGGGGGAAGGGAAGATGAATACTTTTCCTCGCCATTTTTTAGTCTGGAGACTACGAAGATTAGCGATTGTTAATGTAGAGGGATATAGCAAGGACTTCCACGAAACTAAATAATCGCTTATTCTTTGTAGGTCTCGAAAATATTATTTCTAAAGCCAATCACTGCATTTGCTCAGAGCTACCAACTTAAGCACTTGATAAAACTTAAGCATGATAAAACACCATAGCTTATCCCTCTTGATTAAAACAAGATATCCCGTCCACTTCTTCCTTCCATATTCATGTACATTTGCATGTACATCTGGTGCTTTCCAAATTTGGTATCTATGTAGCCTGGATCCTTATCCCTACGTATGGGCTACGTAGCTGTGCTCCCTCCTATCCAAGGTGATAATAATAAGCATTTGCATGCTCACATTAACTGTAGAGCAGCACTAGGATTTAACGGGAATATGAACGGCTGATCGCTGAAAGCATGGGCAATCGACTTTCTTCCGAATTCATTGATTGCCCGCTGGCAGCTGACTCCAGCGCACATTCCCTGCTTGAGCGGGTTTCCCTGTAAACATTCGCTCTTTGATTACCACATCACGAAGATTAGAATCACGCAATCCAATCTTCACTTTTCCTTAAACGCAACCAATCCATTTGGCTCCCAGATGCCCAATAACAACTAACTTAACGTTTTTTCCCCGTCCTTTTCCGCCCCAAGGAGTTTCGCCGTCCAATCCTCGGGCTCTTGATTGATTTTTGATGGATTGATTAATCGCCGTGCCGCAGACTCTAATTATACTTGCGCCCAAGTTTCGGAGAAATCAATTAAGGAACGCTGCAAGTTTGAACTTTCCCGTCCGCACGGTTTTCAAATTTCGCGTGGAGTCCGAGGGTGTTTTTCTTGCCAAGGGTTAGCGTAATTGGTAGCCATCTCTAATGAGATCCAAGGAAAAGATTTTCGAAGAGAAATTAACATTGAAATTCGGAAAAAATCCATTCCACGTTCATGTTCATTCTCAAAAAAAATTACGTTATCTTAAACTATAAAAAAAATAAGATTGTGTATGTATTTATGCAAATATGAAAGAAATACCGTGATTCCCTTTAGAGAAAGTACGTCATTTGCATTGATTATTCAGAACACTCCAAAACATTTTCCCATTCTTGGTTACAACCCTCATTTAATGCATATATTATTGCATGCATTCTCTTTTAAACAAGCTAACGGCAGAGAATGGCCTCGTTTATGAGATAAAAGGAAATAATATAGCGCAGTGTCTTAAGCAGCTTAAATTGCTTGAATACAGACCCCAGTTTGTGGGAAGAAGAGTATATTTAAAGCAAATGTCTGTCCGTCCGTCCGTCTGTCCGTTTGTCCGTCCCCCTATTTATCTCAGAAACGGCTTGACTTAGAGATCTGAAACAAACTGCATTGTGTTTCTACGATGCTAAAACTATTTTCATCTCGGTAATGGCCCGGGTTCGAACCCAGGAGCACAAAATACGTTTCCATAAGAGATGTACGTAAATTACGTTTTCATGACTTGCAGAGGTCGTTTCTTTTACAGAATTAAATTAGAAACAATGGTCCTACGAAATTGATCATTCATATAAATTCGAAATTGCGAGAGCTTTGATAAAATACATGGAAAATTCGTAAAATTTTTCGGAAAAAAACAAACCATATCTTTGACGACCGAGGCAATTGTTGAACATTGATTTCATGAGTTATCCCATATAAATGAACGGAGATAATAAGTTAGTATACTTTTCCAGAAGATATGTACGTAAAATAGGTTTTCGTTACCTACAGCGGTTGTTTCTTTTACAAAATTAAATTAGAAATAATAGTCCTAAGAAATTGAGAAAACCTACCGTAAAGTAGGTTTTCATGACTCGAAAACAGTAGAATAAATGTTATAAATAAGGGTAAGAAATATATATACTTATTATTATCTTACGACGGAATTTTTCTGGCTTAGGAAGACCAGATATATACGATAATAGATTTATTTTTAAACTAAACTGAGTTCCGTCATGATTGACGGGGGCGTTCACTAGTTCTTAATAAAAATGTATATCTTTTTAATAAATATATGTTACTATTATAAGAGAGTTCTTTGAAGATGTTGATATACGTTTATAATACGATGTATGGTAATCATTATGTTATATATATTTCCACCTTTATGTATTATGCTATTTCTATGGTTCATGCTACTTTTATGTATTGCATTATATTTTATGTATCATGCTGCTTTTATGTATTGTCCGTCTGTTAAGTATTAAGCCTCAAGGCCGGTTTGGACATCATTCCCTCTACAATCGGCTACGAAGAGCTAGGAGAGGGAAATGAGGCATACTAGGCAAGATAAGGAGTGAGGTGGTTGCCCTTGCTTTCCTCACTTAGCCACAATGCTATAAGCTGAACTAGCCCACGTTAGTGAAGTACAATGAATCTACGAGTAACACTTTTCGTGATATTCTATAAGGAGTAACCTTAATCAATGCCATTATTCAGCATAACTCATAGCGCAGTAGCTTTCATATCATCACAGCCATGTACAAGACTGCGACAAATGTAGATTAAAAATACATTCTTATCTATCTCGTACCAAAAGCCAAATGATACATATTTCATTCATCAAAATATTGTAGCAGGAACTTTTTATGTATTACGTTATGTACATTTTCAAATCTATACATTTAAAATGTGAAATAGTGTACCTGTAGACTGTAGTTTTAAAGCAGGGTTATAATGTAATCATTAGCTTTGAACAAGCAGTAGCAGGCGAGATACCAATTTGCAAACAGACATTTCCTCTACTCTGTTACTGTTGAAAACGTTCTGTATGAATATTTTATTATTTTCTGCTAAATACAACTATCCTCTCCATTATCTAATTCACTACAATCGATCGACTTTAAAATGAACTTCCTCCTTTAGAGTGAGTCACCCAATTCTCGTACACGAAGTATGTCACTATGCTGAAAATTACGTTTTATTTCTTCTCGGGTAATTTAGGTCCTACAAAGATTTGCAATGCATTACATTCGTAAGTTTTACTCCTGGTATCTATAAACAACCGTCAGACAAAAACGTACATTCAGAAATAACTATATGTTCCTTTGAAATATCTTCGGATACTGCAGTTCCTAAGGTAAGAGAAAAGAATTCTAGTTATCATTTTCCGTTACGGCATTCCAGAGTTCAGTATTTCGCTCTGGGTTTACCCACATCATTCCAGTTTGATCATGATTCCTTTTGACACGTGTAACCACATATAATTATGAAATAAATTTCGGATGATTATTACGTGAAATTGTGTCCTTTCGCGTGGATTTACTCGGTTTGTTTAAGGAAACATCGGAAGTTAATGGGGGACAAAAGGCGGATGCGGGGGCCGAGTAAAGTCCTCGAGGTTAAGAGCGCAAAACCAAAATTGAGCTTCCCTTCACAAAGTGGAAGCATATGGATATCGAAGAGTATCCAATGGAGAAGAAAATGAAAAGAAAAACCTCCGTGATGTGAGGAGAAAGGAAGACTTCTTCGAAAGGGCTGAATTCCAAGAAAAATAAAATGAGGGCGGAGAAGGGAAAAATCGAAGATTTAGATGAAAAGGATGATCGGAGAAGGGCTTCGGGGGGTGAAACGGGGAACGGGATCAAAAGAGGCTCTTTAGACGGGAGGAACGAATCGGATTGAGAAATCTGGAAGGAAGGAACGGACCGAATATTATATTTCTGCATGAACGGAGGAATTATAAATAGAGGAGGTATATATTTATGCACTCATTTTATACTTGATACCAGAATATAAATAAGCCGATTAAGATGCAAAATAGGTACGATTCCGTAAATAAGTTAATAAATTGTCTCTAAAGGCATAAAAAGCGCCTGGTTGGTTCCTCAACCTCCACATCATTAAAGTTACCAAATACTTTGTAGTGAGGCTTACTAAGTGATGTGGGGGGATGAGGTGGTTTGTTCTTGCTCTCCTCGGAGATCCAGGCAAGTGTAGCACAATGACCCTCCGAATGATCATATGAATCATTGAATGATATTCCAAGATGAATACACTGTTTTCCATAATTCAATAAGTTGTTTCCATAGTAGCACAGAAACGAACAAGGTATTGCAAATAATGAAAGGTAAATTTTCATAACAAAAATAAATGAAAAATATTATACTCATCAAGATATGGCATCTGGAGGTAAAGTAAAACACAAAAATAGTAACAATAATCATCCATAGCAACGCAAATAATTTTAAAGAGATCCGTGGATTGTTGATTCCTAAAGAATCAGTGCAGAGTAGGGTCTGTCAAACTATTTAACCCCGTGGCACACCGGGAGATGGGAATTTGTTTTGCGGAACACCAAAGAAATTTTACGTCATGTTTGCTGTTGATTAAAGCAATTTGCATACCGAATATTAAATTTTGAAATCATAAATATGGTAAAATGCTTGCTATAAAAAATTTGATATTTGAAGGGGATATTGGGAACATTTCCTTTACAAAGGAGCATTCTCTGAGCGAAGGAAAACCCAAAGGATGCCCGAAAATGTTCTACTCAATCTACCAGTAACTAGTTATTCTTCAAATCCACTATGATTCTACAAATCTATTGCAATAGCTCACTAACCAAATGAGAAAATGGCGCAAAACTTTTAACATTATCAAGCATCGATAGTTCCTTTTTTACAATTGCGCATTTACTCACGGCGAGAAAAAACGTACAATTGCTTCGCAAATACTTGTCGCAAAAATAGTGGTCCATTGAACGCGGTATTTAAATTGTGGCACACTAATCACCAATCGTGAAACACTTATTATATCTTACGGCATACTTATCATCTATCGCGGCACACTTAATGGATCTCGCGGCGCACTTATCACCTCCGCTGCGACCACATTTTGGAATACCCGGATGTAAAGGCTGAAAAGAATTCATTTGATTTGAGTACTGTTCTAAAATCACAAGTTAAATTCTGATACATGGTCAAGGGAATGATGTTTGCCATCAGTTTTTATTATCGCAAATTGAAATCAAATATTTTATCCATCGGTGAGATATCGGCTAATCCTTTCTTATGTTTCGAAGGGAGTTGCTGCGGAGGCTCAAGGTGGAGGAACCTTTCGATCGATAGAGATGTTTAAATATGTGATGTTTTAGTCTGATGGAAATAATCCGAGCCAAATAATGCAGTAATAATTTAGGGAGGGAATCAGAAGGCGAAGAGCATGAATTTCTTTTTCGCCTGAATATCTGCACATTATTACAAGGACATACCTCAACAGCACATTTTGAATGCTTTCGTGGAAAAGGAGTTTACTCTCTAATTGAACAGAGGACAATGTTAGCAGTAACAACACTAATAGAATAACCAGAAAATGCACATAACTTAAAGTCTGGTGACTTGTTAAGGATGTTTGAAATGACGGTAAATTTGAAAGAGTTTGCTTTAGGCTGCCTTTGCCTTAACCGAGAGGAATGGAAGGGAGGAACGGACCAAGTGATGTTCTCATTATGGGTGGAAAGGGCCATGATGTGAATATTCTGACCGTAGGGACGGATAACATTTTCTTGGCTTGAACTTAACTAGTGATGATATTTTGGAAGGGAGGAACGGACCAAAAGATGATCATTGGAAAAGGAAACGAACCAAAAGTTAAGTTTTTTTGGGAGGAGGAAAGGAGGTAGAGGCCTTAAAAAGATTTATAAACGGAAGAAACAGGAAATGAGCTGAGATTGGAAAAGCGTGGTAGCGGTGGGGGGTGCAGCGAGTTGGGATTAGATTACCTCCGCCGGTGATTTCTAGCGGGACACTCCAGTTTTGGGAAGGGAACAATTTATTTCGCCCAACAGCGATAAAATGGAGAAAAGGGCGTAATTTGGAATAACTTGCACGACATGAAAATTTGTATAATATCAGCTGCCATAACATAAACCTTTGTTAAACTTAAACAGTTTGAATTCTGACTACTGTCTCTTGTTTCAGTCACAGATCCGCTCATTTTTCCTAAACGCTTGTCTAAAACTACTATAAAGCTAAAATTGGATCCTCCAGTCCCTATGAATGACAACAGTTTTATGGTAACCATAGTAATAAAGATTACAATGACATATTTACTTACTATCCACCGTTAGAATGTTGACAGACAATACATAGGAGAAAATTCTTTCCAATAACATGGTAACCATAGCACTGATATCGTTCTTAGATACGGACCCATCCAATTTTAATCTAATTACAACGAGACTTACAATTACTCGAAATTCATTGTCTTAAAATCAATAAATGTGCAAAGTGGTAAGTATGTTTGACAGATCATTATACCGAGTACCACCTCACTATATGTACGTAGTATGTCGCTCGAGAGCTCAAAACCTTCCAGTATTAACTATAAAACTCTAGAAAGTAAATGAGGCTTACTAGCAGGATGAGGAGTAAGGTAGTTTGCCATTGCTTTCCTCATTGAGGATTGAATTGACAATTTCGATTTCCTTATCTTCAAATCCATTGCTTTCTTTTTTTAAAGTACAGAAATACTAAACTGACGACACCTAAAATTTGGATCAAGCATAGTTTTATCAAGTTGCTTTCAAAACTAAAATGATAGCAAAAGAAAACTTAATCAATCGCTATAATACAACACTGTTTTCCAAAACAGTAGAAAACCTGGGGACTCCATCTCTGAGGGCCCCTAGATATTTGTAAAGGGACGTCTCACAATGAAACGGACCCTGCAAAGAAGAACTTTGACTGGTCGCCTCTGATTTCGATACTGAAAATTTATTGACAGCAAAGCAGTTATTTATGAAATATAGATCGAACTATTAATACCGACCAAAGTTAGTAAAAGTGAGTTTTATTTTAGCAGCAGTGAAAATTCATGTATTTATCTTTCTATCTTAATGGATATGACATTAAAATAATAAGGGTATTTCGAAAATATTTTCAAAGAGTTCATCAAAATGTTCAATCTGAGTGTATTAAAATTATATCAATTTCATAATGTCATTACTGAACGTCGAAATTGCATTATGAAAATTATAAATTAAACATAAAGGATAAGAATAAATATAAATTTAATTTGTATAATCTCTGAATTAATTCTCAATGTATAAAAGTAAATTTAAGGTATTCTATTTTGTTAACTACTTATTAGGGATGTTTTTTCTGTGTTTAGCAAATTTTTAGCCGCTTTTCATCTAGGGTACATCTAGCGGCATTTTCAAAAATAACTTGGCATTATGCCCACTGCATATTTTCCTAGGGTATATTTTCCATACTTGTAAAAATTAAGTATTATCACTTCTAATGCCTGAATCATTAGAAGATTTTATTACTGACAGTCCTAATAAAGAAAGAAATAAGGTGATTACTTTTTGATTTTCAATTGAAACTACGAATGGAATCCATGAATAATTGATAGTAAATTAACCCAGAAATTCACGCTAATTACTAAATGGTCTATAAAATATATTTTAAGTACGAAAAAAAATTTTTAACGTCAGTTTGTATAAAGTTCTAAGAGAGAGAGACTAGACTGAAATATAAAAGTTGATTATCAAATCGACTTAGAGGCGTTCAGAAACGAAAACTCAGCTTAGTTCATGAACACAAACTCCATCGATTTGATTGAGTTGGAAGTGGTCTAGAGTGACGTAAAAGAACAATTTAGAAATACAACATGCAATGGCGAGACGCGTTAATTATTGAATTACTGGAGCGAACACTACAACCGAATAGGCTTGGGAAATAAGACACGAATATTTCATTCTGTCGATTTGAGAAAATAAAAATAGATATAGATTTTCAAGCTTGCATCTGATTTTTAATACGAAATGTTTATTCCAGAACGAAAACAAGGGTCTTGCCTTATAACTTAGGCTTACGGATTCTTCGTATGAGAACACAATGGCCTAAATACAGTTGCTGATGTTGTAACCGATTTAAATTTGAAATGAAAAACAAATTATTTTTCGAAGTCGCGATGCTAATTGTAGCGAAGACTAAAAATTTTGGATTAAGTATACGACTTAGATAAGTAACTGGTAAAGTTTGCTGAAATAACGAAGTGGGGAATGCGCGAAAACATCTCCGCTGGGATTATTTGCATCTAAATTGAATGAGATTAAGGAAGACGAGGAGTTGATAACAGTTACAGCACCATCACACCATTATAGACGCCAAAATGCTAAATTGTCTGTCATAAAAAGAGTAAATAACGAAGGCAAAGAAGGGTCTCCAGAAAAGAAAGGAAAAGTAAATTAGTAAAGACAGCAGGAGGAAATTGCGTTGAATAGAGAAACCGGCATATTTATTTGCTTGTGGGTGAGTAAATACATAGTATATATATATATTTATTTATTTATAAAAGGAATAATTCATACCTTATGGCGAGCCTATCTTACTGCTAACCTCTGAGTACTAAATAGAACTTTTTACTTAAGAGCATCGGCATAGGGATTCTACTAAATTAAACCGGAACGTAAAAAGAAACTTAAAAAGGTTTGTGTTGAGCAAAGAAAAACTGAATACTTACAGAGAAAACCCTACAATACAGGGACACGCCCACAAAAGAAGAAGGAGGAAAAATGGCAAAATGTACACGTAATGAGTAAAAAAAAATCACCATTAATTAATTGGAGTGCCAGAGATTTTCAAAATATTCGTTTCCCACTATAGGAAGATATATCTGTACATACGACCTTAAATGGATACGTAATTATGTATTTGATATAGGATGTAATTATGTATGTAATTGCGTTTATAACTACGTGTGAAATTTTGTAGGTAAATATATATGTAATTATGCTCGTGATCGATTTAAAGTAACATAGTATCTCCAATTACATTTTCAAATTCATTCACCTCCTCACACGCCATCTGCATTTATCCATCTTTCTCATAAACCCTAACCTGCATAAGCTACCAAACTACTGGTGTGACGTAGACTCGCTTTCAGTTCAGTCTTAAATTGCACAGTTTCAGTTCACATATAGTCTTCAGAGGCCTCATTGTCTTGTTGTTACAATCGCCGCCATCTTATTGTTGAATTTTACTTTTGATTTACTTTGCAACAATTTCGACGTCAACTACTGTCTCACAACTATACATTTCTTGCAATTTGTCATGTCATAACGTTTCCTCTGTCTTTGAATTAATTAGCACTCAACCTCAGCGTTCTGCTCTTTATGGACGAACACTGTTTTGCAAACCGGTGTACATCATATCTCAAAAACGGCTGAATGGTTATTCATTAAATTTTCACAACATTAGTGGAATAAATTTTAAAGGTCGTTGACGATCTTACATTTTTAAAATTAATCTTAATTTTTTAGTAAAATCGAAATAATTTCGATATTTTTGATGAAATTTTAGTATTTAAAATTCATTTTGTCGCCATCATGTTAAAAAGATTAAGATACAATATCTTACTGCGAAGGTTTCCGCGGCGCTGGTTACTTGGGTTCCTAATTCCCCTCTAGAACCTAGAGGTTATGCGGTCATTCCCTATGTGTCCGGAACGTCAGAGAAAATAGCCAGAATTCTAAAGAAGCATGACGTCGTCACAAGATTCAGCTGCGTGACGAAGATCGCGGATACAATTCCAAGACCGAAGGACAGAATCCCGCAGGGCCTGCAAGAAGGAGTATACAAAGTCCCCTGCTCATGCGGGAAATCATATATTGGAGAAACCTGTAGGGCTATGGACGTTCGCCTTAAGGAGCACCAAAGGGCGACAAAAAATCGACAATTGAATCTCTCCGCCATCTCCGAGCACGTTTGGAGTNTTAAAAAAAATTTAATTAAGGCTACAGATCATGTATCTAACAGAATTATAAATTTCGTCTAATTATCGCTGATCATTTCTCAGAAAAAAATTCCGAAGTTTTACCTTATTTTTCGGGCCTCTAGGTGGATGTAACCCCTTAAGTCTAAATTAAGGCGAAGGAATGAATTTGTATTCGTTATTGACTTATTCGCAAGTGAAATGTCATTGACAAATACCTCAAATACTCACATCTAAATATTTGTTACAGTTGAACTAATAATCCGGTGTTATCGTTATTGATTAAAACACTATATCACAACAATCCAATACAACCCTTTACGATAATACAATATCTTATGCAATACTAATTACAAAAACCAAACGTTGGTGACCATGACAAACTACAACGATACTTTATAACAGTGCCTACATCTCTTAGCTACGAGAACAGTTATTTCAATACGCAAATCTCCTTTCATAATAATACATTTTCAAATGATTACAATACCATTTATTAATTAGTTCTAATGCAGCTTCACATGAAAGCTAACTTATACAGTATAAATTTACCTATACAAACATTTGTTCCTTGCTTCACACCCCCTATTCATCTTGGAATAATTTTTTCAGGGTTCCTGATACGCTCGTTTAAATTTAAGTATTTTATCTAATGGCTCCAACATATTTTTTGATTATAAAGCATTTCCAACCCTTGAGTTGCGGTGACCTAGAGAGGTTATCTGACCTGCTATCTAAACCCGGCCCTGGCGTTGTAAGTAGTAAAAAAAGTACCCTGAAGACTACAAGTTTATTAGAAGCTATTGTTACTCCTCAATGTCCTTAGCC
Organism: Ladona fulva; assembly: GCA_000376725.2. NCBI lineage: Eukaryota > Metazoa > Arthropoda > Insecta > Odonata > Libellulidae > Ladona > Ladona fulva. The sequence goes on along the minus strand of KZ308761.1, from coordinate 259,622 downwards.
TCGATTTTTCAGACTCTTTAATAATTCGCAGCTTAATTTGGTACAGTCCTAAACACGACAAATCCTTACACCGGGAACTTTTTCAACGCCCATTCAATACAATATATGTCCACACATGTTCCTCATACAATTCAATCCAACAGCACTCCATGTATTCATTTGTATCCCTTAAAAAAAATCCCAAGTTTTATTACCGCCAACAAGACGGGTGCATTCAAACGCCCATTTAACTCGTACAGCTCTAATCCCTTTCGGTCCAAATTAACGGTCCCTTCGCAGCGATCCCGAATTAGCTGGATATTTACAGTTTCCACGTCTGAACGCAATTTAGACCTGTAGAGAGAGAGAGAGGTTGTTTAGAAATGGCCTTTTAAAGCGCGCAGATGCGTTTAAGACGCAAGCTGCAGATGTTTGGGGATGCCGGCACGATCTTCATCCTCAGCCTCCCCAAGAGACGTTTGGAATACCGGAACTGTCCCCTGGAACGTGCTCTACAAGGGGGAGAGAGGAAGTTGCCTCTTTCCTTGGAAGAGAAAGGCCCGAAGGTTACTTCCGATGAATCCCATTTAGGATTACTTGGGAGGCTCATATCCAAGAGATTTTTAGACGGAAGTAAGGAGAACGTCGATTACTAAACCCTGCTTCGGAAGGCTCTTATAAGTCCATTAAAGCTTTGGGGTTTGTGACACCCCAGTAAGAACCCTTTAATTTTGCCATCTGATATTCACCTTTTGATTCCCTACGGGAAAAATAGGAGCAAGAGGAAATACATATTACACAACAAAGCTTTTGTTTTACTTTAATTCTTTAAACAAGGTAGAAAGTGTCAGTTTAATTGGCTTATGATACACACCATTAATCTGCCCTACTGATGCTCTTGATCTTCCATGGCACTATTTGTTGAGAAAAGTGGAACTAAATGTTGCAGAACTTAACGACCAATTCTAGCATCCATTCTCTGATTTTTCTTACAGCATCAGAACGGTCTCTTTAATACGGAGGACGCATAGTATCAGCTACGAACGAAGGTACATACATTCTCTGAACTTATTGAGTATAATTATTTAGTATTAGCCTTATTAAGTATTAGCCATTGTTTAAATTTTCTATCTTCTAGAGACTCCCATTTTGCTCCCTGGAGCATTTGAGTAACACTCACTGATTTTTTGTAACAATTTTTAAGTAAAAATAGTATCGCCTTTTGCGGCGATCGGATTGGAATCGGAAACGTATCGCCTTTTGCTGTACTTTTTCTAATTTTCGAATAAATCACATTTCAGCAGTATCATATAGACTACACTCAAGAAGCGGCCTAACCAACACAATGTAAAATCGCTCGCGGATTTTTTCTTCGCTCCTACTGATGATCATAATATGCGAAGTTTTGTCTTCGTTTTGAGTAACGTGATGAAAAAAGGCTAGAACCATAATACGAAAAGGAAGAGTCATTCACCACCACTGGAACACCATTTGTCCTTATATTCTAACCTAATTTTCGAAGTAAGGAAGAATTCACAGCGACAGTTCGTCCGCAATAAAAACGTTTTTATTCTCTTGTAATTTACAGCGAGAAAGGAAGCAAAATTTCTCTCAAGCATTGTATTTGTCGTCAAAACGAGGATATTTAAAAGCGATACATTTTGGCGAAATTACGATGTATTTTATCCAACTTTACGGGAATTGAACCACAAAGTATAATACGCGATGATAAGAAAAAAGTCCTTCATTCAGTTCCGAACTTCATCTTTGCACGCTGATTTCTTATTTAAATTCGCGAAATAACTTGGCATATATCTCAGGAGAACATTTTGACTCGCCTGGGATCGAACCAGTGACCAATAGGTTAACTGAGTACGCTATTATTTCCGTTAGAAAGGGATTTGATTATGAGCAAGCTTTAAAGTTGGGCAACGTTTGGTTATATAATGGTAGGCAAAGCTCGGTACAGTCACTAACATAAAAATTGAATGGTGTGCTGCAAAGAGAATAAGATTAAGGAGAAAGGAAATTCAGGAATCACCCCTTCCCCTGCTATGATCGGTTACTCATGGCAACACCGCGTGTGTGTGGCGGCCAAAGGAAAGCAGAAAGCTCCTTTTTGTCCACCATTTGGAGACATGAAGGAGCAGATATGAGCGCTTGACGGAAATTTTCGGTTCACCTAAATAGAATGGTTTCGTATTTTGGAAAGGCAGCGGGAGTAAGTTAGAAATGAGGACTTTCATATCCGTTATCAGAAGATACACATGGAGGAGGCTCATATCTACGCACTGTTATGTATTCGTAAGACTATTTGGATACATTTTTTGTAGTTTCTCTACGATTTCTATGTTTTGTTTTTTTTATTTTATTAAAAAAATTATAGTTATCAAATTCTACAATATTTTTTAAAATCGACCGTCAAGTTATATCAATAGTTATTTCTTCGTCCANCAATATAATGCCTTGCTACTTCTTTCTGCACCTGATGACACTGAGCGCGCGTTCGACTTCGGTGAAAGCGGTCCCGGTTTCGATTCCCGGTGGGGGCCCACGTGCGAAATGACCTAAACTGCTGAAGCACTTTTAACAATACTACTACTACTATACTGCGCGTCGAAACATGGGTAGTTATAGTGCGTTGAGATAATGCCCACTTGGGTTCATTGGCTAATTTATTTTTCAAACACTTAGGTTAGCATCATCAGGCCATCATATTTCCAGGCCTGATGATGGTGTAAATTTGCACCGAAACCATGGCCGCATAAATAAATTCTGTGGAAAGTAAATCTTTGATTCTTTCTTCGTTTTTTTAAAAATGATTCCACCAGATTTCACTTAGTACTTTTAATTTTAATTAAGAATAATTAGTGATATCTAAGATCAGAAGAATTAATTATATCTTAACTAATTACATTGCGACCCAATCTGAATTCAACTCGGTGGCAAATAACCTGTAGGAGGGAAGATTTTGACCCTCCTGATGTACAAAAATGTATTTGAATGTAAGTATATTTACGAATATGTGTATGAAATAAACTGAGTCGTAAATAAAATATAAAAGAATTGCTTATGCATTGCTATCGTAATCAAAATGGAAGGCCTTAAGTATTTTTTAAGAGGAAGAAAAGAGATGTATGAAATAGGGAGCGCACAGGATGTTTTCCTGAATAGCTGCAGATAAATACATGAACGCTTACGAAGAGGTATCCCGTAGGATCTCGCACTCCTTGTTGAATAAACAGGACGCTTCCGTTTCGGGAAGAAAGGCCGATGCGTAAATCTCGGCTGGAAAAGATGCGGCGATACAGAATACGGGAGGAAATTGAAAGAAAGAGAGGAAATGAAAAGTTTAAAGTGGGAAAGCAGAGAAGACATATTGAAGAGATACTGCGTCATTCACATACGACTGCAGCGTGATGCATAATTTGATGTAGTTGAAGTACCAAGTAGAGTAAAAAAACAGTGTTTTTGCCCATCACGACAAGCTATCTGAGCTGTTTAATCATTGTAATAATGCAATTGTAATATCAACAATGCGGGGAACATAATCAGGGGATTAGGCAACTATTGCCGAAAAAATGGATAGTAAATATGGGTATTGTTAAATAGATAAGTACACTGACATTACTGTGGACCAATAATGAGGTGATGGAAATTTATATATCAATGACTCAAACAACGAAATGTTCCTATACTGTAATTGTTCCAATAAAGTATATTCCTCTAACAATGACAAAACGCCTTCAATAATGTAAGTTGATTTTTTAAATTTAATTATTAATGAAAGTGGAATACTGTTGAAGTGGTATTTAGGGAGGTGATGTAGTAAGAAAAGCGAAAAAGGGTGTTTGAATGCGTAATGAATTATAAGTTGCATTATAACGGTGCAAGTACGTAAAAGGATAAACGGTAATGCCTAAGAAGATATAGGTATACAAGGACTTTAAAATATCAGCCCAAAGGCTGGCTGAATCCTCATCCCCCTCTGTCAATAACTACCAAGAGCCAGAAGACAAGATGAGTGATAATTTTCCTTATAAAAGGACAGGAGAAATTTTATTACAATCAATCGTAAGAATGCATGTTTGTGTGTACATGAGCGTTTGATTGTACTTCCGTGTCATACGCATAAATATATAAGTAGACAAGGATGTGCATAAAATATTTATGGATGTGTAGATAAAAATTCTTTCCTCGACAGTAAGAAGCGAAAGGAATAAGTAAATCGCCCGCTATCCACAGTCCCTGCCACACGCTAGCGGATAAATATCAGGGAAAAAAATTACATTTACGAAGCAATTAAACAATATAAAAACGGGAAGGGAGCAAATGCTTAATGCTCCGATAGCAAAACTCGAGCTCAAATAACTAAACACATCAGGCGGAATGTTATTTTTCGGAAATATTCCTAAAATGAAGATGGAAACAAAGACTTTTCACGAATCGCATTTCATGAGATGAACAATTCAAAGGAGAATATCAAACGGAAGAGAGCAGATGAAGTGGAATTCAATAACTACAAAAGAACAACGGAGGAGGTTATCATCCGCACGAAACGACTACCGAACGTATGGATTCGATGATAAACGCGATGGGAAAGAAGAGGAGATAATAAAGAGTGGAGATTGAGGAAAGAGGAGGGCAAAACTCAATCCGGAGGAATCCGGAGGTTATATGGAATTGAAAATGAAAACTGAAGATCGCAGTTTCTTTCCCGGCGAGAATCGCTGCGCATCTGAGGAAAGGGAATAAAGGGAAAAAAAAGAAAGTCGAAATCGTTTGGAAAGGGGAACCGTAGCGAATCGGGAAGATGGCCGTATTTCCAGGAGCACAAAGAAGAGGTGCCAACATATTCGGATAATGATCGTTCTCGACGCATTCGCGCGTCGTGAGTTTTTTGGCGAATATAGAATTAAGGATTTAATGAAGCATCGTTGCTTGCGATGGAAGAAAGATGGTTATTCGCTTTGTTCACCTTAATCATCGAAGTAATTATTTACAGAGATTGGGCAACGCGTACATTAAAATAACATCATTTTCTGGTCTTCTAAATGAATTTACTCAACACCAACTAAAGTCATAGTAATCAATTGAACTTCAACGTCTCCAGTTGTGTGGCTCCCCTGAGACGAAATCCAATCCATTGTTGACTGTTTATTTCTTAATTGTTGACTACTTTGTTTCGAACCAACAAGAACCAAAATTAACCATAATCCAAACAGAATCTATGCATTCCAACAATGTCGGCGTCGATCACCGTTTTGCAACAATGAACACCTTGCAACAAAGCAATAGTAATTTCCACTAAATATGATATAATTCGTGGGAGCGTATTAATGTGCTTAAAAAGAGGAGATTGCAACTAATTGAACGCGGTTCTTTCCTAATATTTTCCTAATATGTTTAGGCTACTATAAGGTATTCAATTTGATACAAATTAAGATTAAAGCAACTAAAACTTTTCGTTGTATTTCATTGCCGTCTTGACGTCTAATGACATCGCTGAAGCCTATTTAAAGTTTCCTTTCCACCGACCTAATAACATGTAAGTAAATTTTCATCAAGGATTAGTAAGACCGTGAAGAATTAGTGATGATAAATGCTGGACTTTGCGTGGCTAAATTTCGACCAAAACGATTGCTTATTTTATTGGAAAAAAATTCTTAGTTTGGCAAAACTTAATATTTTCAGCGATAGTAAAATGCTGCTATTATATTTTACCATTTCTTATGTGCGGCGTGTAAATTTATCCTTCATCCATTTCCTAATTTGTGTAAATTTAATTCCACCACGTTCATACCCCTCCTACTCAATACCCAACCCCTCTGCAATATAATGCCTTGGTACTTCTTTCTGTACCTGGTGACACTGAGCGCACGTTCGACTTCGGTGAAAGCGGTCCCGGTTTCGATTCCCGGTGGGGGCCCACGTGCGAAATGACCTAAACTGTCGAAGCACTTTTAACAATACTACTACTACTACACTGCGCGTCGAAACATGGGTAGTTATTGTGCGTTGAGATAATGCCCACTTGGGTTCATTGACTAATTTATTTTTCAACCACTTAGGTTAGCAACTACACCTACTTCTCTAAGTGCAAAATTTAATCCTAGCCGGAAATCTTTGTTGCCGACCGTCCTTGGTGCCGACAGTCTTTGTTACCGACAGTCTTTGTTACCGACAGTCTTTATTACCGACAGTATTTGTTACCGACAGTCTTTGTTACCGATAGTTTTTGTTACCGACAGTCTTTATTACCGACGGTCTTTGTTACCTACAGTCTTTGTTACCGACAGTCTTTGTTACCGACATTCTTTGTTACCGACAGTCTTTGTTGCCGACTTGCGTTTCCGTTACTCGATACATTGTTCGTCACTCGAACGGTCCGCAAAATTTGTTCGAGAACCGATTTTTTGTAGATTTTTCCCTGAGAGTGAATGAGAGGTGTTCGTCAACTGAGACTCCACTCTACTTAGCTATCAGCAACTTACACTGCGCACTACCTTTTCAAAACACTAACGATTTATCAACTCTTACCTCCTTTTTTCTCAAAATGACTCTTTGTCGGCTAAAGAAAGAAAGCATTTGCGGTTTCTAATACCCATCTTCACCTTCCACTCAATAGAAAATCAACAAAGACCAAAAAATAAAATGAAAATTACGCTTCGAAAAATCGTGAGAGAAGAGAATAATAACAAACACCTGGATTTTTAGAAAATAAACAAAATCGTCCCTGGATACGACCTTGTTTATCTTGCGAACGACACCCTGATTTTTTAGTATGAAAATACACGACAGAGTAAATTAAGAGAGATGAAAATGAAAAAGGGAAGGGGCGAAACAATGCGGCTGAATGAAGGAAATCGAATAAAGTAAAACATGTGAACGTCGGAAAGCGTTATTCTAGGCAGTAGTCGTTATTTTATCTAGAGAAACCTCTGGTTCAATAACAAAAAAGCTTTATGTGGGAAAGAAAAAACACCGGAGATAAAGAGAAAGGTGGAACATGAGAGAATATGTTTTCCGAGAAAAAAAGATCATATTTACAAAATCAGAAATAAGGGTCACGAAGAAGATAAGGGTATATTTTCTTTTCTAAACAGAAGGTAGCTACTGTCGCATATCGATGAAATGATTGTTTTTCACGTTGCCAAGTGATTCATTATTTTATTATTTGTTTATTATTGTCGCCAAACGATTTATTACATAAAAGATTCATGTATCTTGGTACTGGTTATTTTAAGTTTGTGCAAAGATTGGAAGCTTGATTTGAATATAAAGAAGTGCGTTGCTATATCTTTCATGCTTTCCACCTAAATTAATAGCGTACAATAGAGAGAGAGAATAAAGGCGAATAGAGTGCAAAGATTCACCAGAAGAACCCTGATGGAATGCTCATCAAGAGTGAAAGAAATTGTTTACTTTTCCCTCATTCGACCTAGTCTCGAATACTATTACGTAATCTGGGATTATTATGAGGTAGGGTTAGGCTCAGATTTAGAGATGGTCCAGTGTAGAGCATCCCGTTTCGTCAGTGGAGATTTCAGGTTCGACAGTAGTGTTACGGCTATGATAAAATTCCTCGTGTGTAATTCGCTCCAGGTGAGAAGATCAGATTACCATCGGAAGCTTTTCTAAAAATTTCTCGGTTTAGGACTTTTAGTCGAAGTTGAAGATATTTTAATTCCAGTAAAAAGCGAGCGCGATCTCCGCGAGGCATTGACATATCAATTCAAAGAATAATTCGCTAAAAATAAATTCTGGTCGATCTTTCTGTAAAGCATCAGAGAAGCCAATATGGTAGAATAGGTAAGGAGTTACTGCACCCCCTGCCATATGCCACTGGCTGTTAGCGGGGTATTTATTTTAAATCTAAACGTATCTATCATTTCCTGTGGTCCGAGTCTTTTAAATGAAAACTTTCCCTTATTTATTTTGGGCATCAGTTTACAAAATTGAAAGTTTTGGGATATCTCACGTCACCGTTAGCGTTACAAGTCCATACGCAGATAGTTTCCCTTCAATAGCACGGTAATTGTAATAAATACAGCAGCAGTGGACAAACTTTTTGCCATATCTGTATATCGTATTTGTTAATTTATAAAAACCACTTCGATTTTGATTCGCAAAATTCGAATATGTCGCGACCCATAGTCCTCTAGTTGAAGGCGAGCAATGATGGTGACAAACATAAGTTTTCCAATTCACATATTAGATTAACCCACTCAGTTATTGGCAGACCGCTCTCCAAGGGCAGGGGAAAATAGCAGTTAAGCGTCATCCCTTAGGAGAGCATTATCTGTGCATAGTGCCCTAGACCGAGTAAACAGACGTAAAACAGCAGTGGAATGGGCACTAAACCGCTCACGATCACGGCCGTGTGGAAAGAAGGCTAATGCGAGAGTCGGAAACACCAATTTCCGCAAGCAAAACTAATAGCCGAGGTCTACTTGAATCCACGCAGACATTTACTTTTCATCAGAGCTAATGGATTGAGCCGGAAATAAAAGTTTGCCGCCCTCCATCTTGTTGATTACCATGGCTACGTCACGCACCCGATTCTTTATTTACCAAAACGACCTGCAAAACCTCAGGAATTTCAATAGCGCGCTCCTTACATAATCTCCAGCCGTGGGGTCTTCTGTTTGATCTCATGGGCGATGATCCTCCGATGCCGGTTTAAAGTCGATTTCCCGAACATCTCACACGGCCATTTGCGCAAGGAGAATAACTGTTGAGCATTCGCCGGAATTGCTCCCCATTAATTCTTCAAACACCGAAATTAAAGAAGCCAATTCCGTTTACTACCAGACTATGGTATCCGAAAACAACCGTGAAATAAAAGGAACGGATTCCAGATTTTACGTTTGTTACCTTACAGTATATCGAAGTAGCAGGGGGTTCGCATAATACCGATGACGTCTTCCGCAAATGCATGTAATTTCTCTGTATTAATCAAACAATTACAGCCTATTTCCTTTCGAACAAGTATTCCCAAACTTCATCTCAGAGCATTTTTGCAATACTTGCTTTTTTACCACAGCGTTTCTTAACAAATCGTATCGCTTTGTGCTGCACTTTCTCGTGTTAGCGGGTGCACGTTTCATCCGCTGTATTCCATACACTCGCCGCATACTCCAGATAGGGCCCGACTAAATTGAAATAACATCGCTCTCTAACCTTTTTATCGCATCTAGCTACAATGTGCTTTATAAACAGTAATTCTTTGATTATCTAATATTATTATTACACATTTATCACTGCAAGTAGGTGCATGTTCATTAAGTATTAATTTCTATCATACTAGGTGAGGTTCCGAAAATCTCCCTTAAACAGTAATCACAATACTCAATAAGATGCAGGGAGATAATGCTTAAATTACCAGTCATGCCATAAAAATCGCTAATGCTAGAAACGCTAAATACAACAAAATACATTATGACATGTATTAAGATGAATTCTTAATTAATTAACGGAGGGTATCAATTATGGTAACTCGTGAAGATAATGAAAGACTTAATGAATAACGAAATTAATTGCGTATTGTTAATTCAGCGCTCAATTAGGTTAACCATACTAGAATTGCTCAATTACTGTTAACCTGAGAAATGTGTTAATGTTAAACCAATTAATGGAGTTCCAACTGGAGTTCTTAATCCCACTAAAATACTAGCGAATTTTTGAGAGAGTGCACATCAAAACGTAAAAACATTGAAATACTGAGATTTATTGGAAAAATATCCACCAATTAAGGCAAAAACGAAGATTTGTTTACAATGCTATAATAATAATTGCCGGGTATTTGTTCATTCATTCATTTATTAGAGTTGAGCTCTATCCCTCAAAGAGATGTTGCGATTGGGCTTTAGTTTTACTTTTTTATTAATTTGTTCAATGTCATCCACTTTCATAATTCATTTACAGGAAAGTTCATTTAGCGTTTCGATGGACGACGTTTTTCATTTTATGAAATTTAATTGGAAGTGAGTGGAGCCATGAAAAAATTCAATAGCGGTTTTATTTTCATTTCCGAGTATTGTTGTGAATAGTTACAGTTGAATAAAAGTATTCATTTTTTTAATTTAAATTTTTGATAAATTCTCTAGAAAAAAACAAACACTGATTATTTTAATTATAATTCCATATACATTTAATTACATTCCATACTTGGGGGAGTTATTAGCCTCTTCAAAAAAGGAATAAATACATTATTACATCCAAACTTAAATTGAGAATGATTAAATTAAATAGAAGTAAATTTAAATACATATGACGGTATTAATTAATCAATGTTGTTTGCGGTTATTCTATCGCATTTCACTATTCTACTATCATACAGTGCAGCATAAATTTATTTTTTAAACACTCTAGGTTCTGGTTAATTGAAGTACACAGTCTAGGATACGAATGGCAGCAAGGGCCAACTAAACAACATTAATTTCCTCGGAAACCTTCGCCATCATTTTTGACGTCGAGGAAAACCGGTTAAGTGTTTTAATGAGGGAAGAAGAAAGCACTCAAGTAATCTGAAATACTGCGGACGGAGTGAGCTGTACGTTAAAAATTAGGTTTCCTCGTGAGTTCCACAAGGTCCGCCCTTTGGACCGCAGGAATGCAGCATGCACCATGGGCCCGTCCCTCGTAAAACGATGCCAGACGCCACAGTCGCAGGATTAACCGAGGCCTCCCTTTGCCCAACTTTTTAAAGATTCATCTTCGGTCGCCTAAATTATGTCCGCTTCACGTCTGCTCCATCGCTCTGCTTCAAAGCGCCCTCCCCCCCTTTCTTCTTTCTGCGCTTAATATATGGCAACGGCTTTGCAGGATTCACCCGAGTGTGTGGGCGCCGTTGCGGACCGACAGACCAGGGTTCGATGCTCTTGCGGGGAGATAAAGGATCGCCCATCGATTTTGGAATGATTTGACCCATCTGCATTTCTCAGCCCCACTTTGTCGTTTGCACGCGTGTTGAGATAGAAGACGTGTCTGTATGGTTCAGTCTGCGATCGCGCTAAATATAAAATTGCGGCGAGAAATTGCTACCGCGACATATACCTAAACACATAGATGAAGTAGAGCTCTGCACGTTCAAAATTTGGAGAGGTATAAACAGATTGGAGAGAGGATTTGAGTAAACCACCCTGACAGACACAATAACGAGCAATTCCATGCTTGATAATTTATTTCTTTCATGGGACTTATCCACGGTCAAATGTAAGAAATGTGCGTTTAATGCTGGTACTAGACAAAGATATCTCTTCGGTCTTTTAAAAATGTGTTGGGAAAATAATTATCTAAAATGCATACAGAATTGTTCTACCTTCCGGTAGGTTCATGTTTCCTAATATTCCCTACCCTTTATGTCATCTAAGAAGTTTTTTCTAGTTATCTAAAATGACATTTTCATTACATTTATTTTAAAGGGTCTTTGAATTTAGTAGAGCACTATTTAGAAAAACAGATAGATATATGTATCGAATTATCCTTCGCTATGACTTACTCACTGTAATTTAAATTTCAAATTTTTAGTGATGCGTTGTATGTTATAGTTATGTAATGCAGTATGAGGTGATACGTGATTCCAATAATTGCACAAAAGTATTGCAAGTATGATCAATTTAGAAATTAAATATCCATTTGAATCATCTTGACGGCAAGTACAGAAAGACCCAAGGTTGACTTGTCCGCCATATTCCAAAAAAATCGGTATGCTCACGTAAAAATAAGGTAGTTAGATCTGCAAAAGAGATCAACCAACACCCGTGTACTTAATTTATTAGCTGGTTTTTCGAAAAAAATAAGGAAAAAAGCCACAAAACGGATGCAAATCGCAGGAAACTAACATATGTTTTTCAACATATCAGCTCATTCGCCGTAATAATGCCCGACTGTGTCTTCGATAAATGTAGCGGAAAACACGAATTAGTGTTTTAATTCGGCGGTCATTGGCCAGTCTGGCATCGATTGATTGCCTCGCGCATGACGACAATGTTTTCAAGCGAACGTCCTTTTGAAAACATTGCCATCAACAATGAACCGGTCTAACAATGCACCTGCCACCACTCGTTACTTTATTGTGACGCTGAGGTTCAATTATTGAGAAGGGTAAATGTATCATCGTGTTTCTATTTCGAAAGGAAATGGAATAAATTCAATCGAATCGCGCGTTTATTTGTGGAAGGCGTGAAAAATGTGAGAATAGAATGATATTTGTGATTCGTCGGGCGTCTAACTGCGTTTTATCAGTTAGATTATGGTATTTGGGAAAGTTTGGGGAGTTTTTCGTTTAACAAGTAAAATATCCCTTTTCGAAAAAATAGGCAACGCTACCCTTCAGGCCATTCCTATTCAACTCACAAAGTTACTCATTCATTATCAATACAGTATTTTCGTATCTTCTGTTTCTACCTTCTTGAATATCTTGTTATGTAGACCATTTCTGCTACATAATGCTAGTGATTTCAATCAAGTGAGGCACAATCTAAATTCCAAATCGATATTAAGGCTTTGGTACCTTTGATAATGCCCGGTTCTTCTCCAGACATTCGGAAAGACTTCCGTAAAAAATGGATATAGAGTTCTTTTTCATCTCTTACAGGCTTTATTTCTTTTACAGAATTGATTTATAAATAATAATGAACCAATGAATTCGAGGCTATTAGCAAAAGAAGGAAAATTGAATCGAGTTTCTCATTATAATTATATAATATACATAATCTTATTATTCACTTGAAATTCAAACGGAGAGTGCAGAAAATGTGATTGAGTTCAGAAACATTTTGAAAAAAAATCTGTTTTGAACAACCTGCTGCCGTGACGACCAGCGCTACTGCAAAAGATATGTCGCGTATTCTCCCGTAAATTTCAAAGAGTAATTCAGGCCGAATTAAATTAACGATAAGAGTATGTCTCTATCTTCAGTGCATTTATTACCAATTAAAAGATAAAGTTTTATGAATGCGTATTTGATAATTTCTATCGAAACCTTTCTCAGTATTCCCTACATATGACACAACAAGTTTGTTCGAAATTACACCGACACTCCGCAAAACATCGTGCGCATGATTTCTCATGATTTAATATATAGCGTAAATAAGTATTGTGTTAAATCATTGCTTCAATTCAACGCAAATCACTTCATGCTTGCTTGGGCTTCGCTAATATCATATAAATAAACAAAATACATTATGACATGTGTTATCTCTCACTACAGAAACTCTTATGATACCTCTTGCCAATAAATTATTTAAAACAATATATAGGCATAGCTAAGCAGTTAAGATGGCCAACGATTAAGTTCTCGCAACTACAATGGTGACAAAGTAATCTATTATTATTTTATCCGCATTAAGATGAATTCTTATTTAATTAACGGAGGGTATCAATTATGGTAACTCGTGAAGATAATGAAAGACTTAATGAATAACGAAATTAATTGCGTATTGTTAATTCAGCGCTCAATTAGGTTAACCATACTAGAATTGCTCAATTACTGTTAACCTGAGAAATGTGTTAATGTTAAACCAATTAATGGAGTTCCAACTGGAGTTCTTAATCCCACTAAAATACTAGCGAATTTTTGAGAGAGTGCACATCAAAACGTAAAAACATTGAAATACTGAGATTTATTGGAAAAATATCCACCAANAATATTAAAATTCAGTACAAATTACGTATTTTCGATAGGGTCTCGCTAATAATATATAAAATAATTATGTGAATTGTAAAGTGTAAATAAGTAATTTATTAAATCATCCTTGCGATTCCATGCAAATTTCATCATGCTTGAAATATTTTCGCGTTCTATATTCCAATTGATCATAAATTTTTAATTGAATCCTCGATTCCCTATTTAAAGCAGAGAGCAGTTTCTACTGCAACGACCGTCTCCCCTTTGGCGAATTCCCTTCTTTTGATTCGCAATTCTCTGTGATCCGCCAGAAAGATTCGAGTAAGTGACTGCTAACTCAGACACTCTCGACTTCGGAACACACGCACCGAAAATATGAAAAAGTTCTAAAATTGGCCAATGGAAGAAGTGCTCAGAAAAAGTGTCCGGTACGAGTGTTTTCCCTTTTTCTTGGCGAGAATAAAAGATCCGGGGAACGTATTTTTAAATCCCTTCAGTGTTTGCTAGAAAATCGGCCTTACAGACGGCGTATTTTTAATCTGCAAAGAGGAGTATTTTTTGAAGGTGACCGCGACAGGTGAAGGCTTAAAAAGAGCTTCGCGCGGGGACGGGCGTCTGCAAGGTCCGGCTGCCAAATTCGACCCAGACACCCATCACAGTCTTAAAAATAAGCTCATGTACTACATCCTGTCAACTTTAATTTAATCGATATTTAATTGTTTAAGTAAGTTTTAATTAATATAGCGCATGCTTCTACGGTGATTGTTTTTAGGGAGACAGCAGTTAATGATACTCGCGATTAAGCCTGCTTAAAACTTTCCATTGACCAATGAAAAGTCTAGGGTGGCGACTTCAATCAAAGAGGTTGGGTATCACGAATTTATGCAGCTCTACTTTTAGAAATTGCATAACATTGTTTTACTGAAAAAAATCGTGCTCCTAGTAACATTTCGTCGTCATTTTTGTATTTGTAACATTGCAGTGTTTACAGCAGCTGAATTTACAGAAAAAGGGCTGCATTGCCGTATTACATTAAGTTCGGAACAATCCATATAAGTTTTTTTGCATTGTTATGGTAAACCTAAATATAAATACGTCAAAGGGATAGCAAAAGAGGTATGCAACCTTGTTTGCAGAAATGCCTTAAAGTTGTTTTAACTGAATAGATTAATGATGTTGAAAACATTCCATCATAATGTTAGCATTGTTTAAAATGGCTCTGTTTACAACAGTTGGATTGTTGTATAGTATTTAGTAATCCTATATGTAAAACCTTTTTTCCCATTGTTGCATTGTTTACAGCAACTCGATTTACAAAAAAAATGCTCCATTGTCGTACTGCATTGAGTTTTAAACGATCCAGATAAATTGTTACATTGCAACGGCAAATCTAAAAATAAATACGTATTTTAATCCATGCATACAGTAATCATATTTGGATAACCGAATCTACATTTCAGTTTTTGTAATCATTTATGCAATTTATATTATACTTTTGCTGCGGTTTGACTTTGGATCGGAGGCGATCTTAATTTAAATATTACTACTATCCTACAATACATAATCTAATTAAATAGCTCATAAAATTTATTTCGTGTAGTTAACAAAAAGAAAATTAGTAAATCTAAAACTGAATAAAAACGTCTTTATTGGGACTTAAAAGTCCTGTCTTCCATTTAATCCCTGTCAGAATTTTGTACAAAAAAAACAGCATATTCACAGTTTAAGCATTAATAAATATATGTAATTTAGACAAATTTCACATAAAATACATCTTTAGTTGATATAATGAAAAATTTAATCTCAATTGTGCTTATCACGTAACAGTTTATTATTGTAGGAACTGTGGACTGAATTGTTAAACACGAAAGAGACCGTTAAGGGAAGGGTGATCAATGTCGAGAGAATAATCCTCAATTATCATTATATTGGTAGTCCTGAATGTAAATAAAGGATATAATGGGCGGTCCGGCGGAAGGAGTAAAAGCAAACTCACGAACGTATTTATCTTCCTTCTGAAGTTAATCTCCATCCAAATGCAGTTAGAAAACCACGCCCATATTTCAAAGGTGAAGCAAAGTTTTCAGAATCCCCTACTCACTAGGTAATAGACGGAAGCGGGATACGTAAGAGAGAAAAAATTACCATCTATGTTACCCAAATAGATGTGAGAAAAGTGATAATTTTTCAGGAATATTTCCTTTCGAAACTTTGCTAAAACATCGCTTTGCTTGAAAAACTTTTCGCGTTCAAAATCTACGACATTATTGCAATAATTTGCATCTTAAAATCGAAGGATATGAAAAGTTGGCGCTACCATGTTTAGATATCGATGTAAATCTCCTAACAAAAACATCAAAACGCATATCTGGCGTGCTGCATTTAGCAATCAGTCGTAAGGGTGGTTGGAACCTCAATCCCTCCACCATTAGCTATAAAAAACTATGGAGATTGAATGAGGCTTACGAGGTAAAGTGAGGAGTGAGGTAAGCCTTCGCTTTCCTCGCTGAGCCAGAACGCTGCAAATGGAGCAATCCCATGTTAGCGCAGTGCAATGACCCAAAGAATATCAATCTTCATAGTAAACTGAAACATTATGAATGCCGTTTAACTGAAAAACTCAAACCTCGGAGGTTTTTAATTTATAACAGCCGTGTTAAAGGCAAAGATAAAATGAAATGTCAAATTATTAGCGAAAACGTACAGAATTTTCTTCATCTAGAGCCAGAAACAAATTGAAACACAACCCATTCATCAAACTGTGGTAACAAGACGTATTTTGCGTAATTATTTCCATCTAACTTATCAAGCTAATTATTTGGCTTGTCTTCAATTATAACTCGTAATGCGTTTCCTGCATTTTTCTATTGTGTCCAGGAGAATAAATTGCTTTGGAGAATTACGTGCTCTCAAGGCAGGGAGACATGGGATGCAAGACATTACCACGGAATGGATTGCATGCTGCAGCTCCGTCCACTGCTAATGAATGTGTCCGATTCCATTATTCATTTTCCCACGGTTTTAAAGTTAACGAGCGCCGCGGAAAAGTGGGTCAAAGTGCTCTAATCCTACATAGATCTCCCGCATTATCCCTTCGTTCCAAATGCTTGTCAGGGCTGTCTTAACTGCGACTCATTCTTATTGGAAAAACCGGCGGATTACCAGAGGGAAAGTTTAAGAAAATTCTACACTGGACGGGGGCTTAGAATTTTAATTTAGGGAATTAACACGTTACTAGCATAAATACAGTTGCGTTTATTGGTGTCTTTACTTATCCATTTAGTAATGTACATTTAAACATACACGGACAGATGTATACGGAGTTCAAATGGTTCTCGGAATCAAGCTTTTACCAATTTTGGAATACTTAAAAACAAAACCACGAGATAACCTCACCGCTGAGCATTGCTGTACATATTGCATAATATAACATCCAATAAGTCCCTCCCTCAACTGTGATATGTAATAATCGCAGCCTGTAAGCGACATAGACCTTGAAAGAGAAGAATTAGTATTTCCTTTGTGGATACCTCTTAATGATGGAAGCTTTGTTTTTGAAATGCGCATAGGGTAATTCCTAGAAATCGGTATTCCTGAACTTCCGGGTTGTTTCCAAACGCGAGTTCCAACTGCCGACATACGGCTTACGTATTGTTTTTAAAGCTATGTATATAATTTCTTTAATAAAGAACAGTTATTTCAACAATGCTTCCAGCACGAAGTTGCTAATGTTACGTTCCTCTCATAACGTCGGTTGCATAATCTTGGTTGTCTTGGGAATATAAAATGAACATCATATTCTTTCCCCGACTTTAGGATTATATATTACAGCAGCGTGATGACCATCTCCTCGAAGCCGTCGGAAAAGAATACATACCCGACAAATGGCCGAATTAATTTCTTATTTGTTAAAAAAACGTCCATCAAAACTCAAATACATCAAGAATTAGACCCAACGGAGTTTTAGTGGCCAAACAAATACAAACGAATGAAGCAACAATGCAAACAGTATAACAATACCACCAACAATACCTATAAATAAGGAACGTATGTCGTTCAGCTAGAAATCTCCGTACGCTCGATGCTGATTGAACGTAGCAATATGAACAACGTGGAAATTTCACCAACAATGTCAATAAACTAAATTTTACCGCAATAAAACGCAACGCAAAAGGCGCGGCCAAAAGTGAAAGGAAGTTTCATTGTTAAGACGGCTCTCCGAATCGCACTTAACTCTGTAGGCTACATTGTTCAAACAGCACTCTCTCCCCCAATGAATTCCCGTGTATATTCCTGTGGGTACGACAGAACGTCCAACCCACCAGCCAGTCTTATCTATATTTCAAGGGAAAGGAAATTAAGAATCCTGTGACTAATGGAGAAATACTGCGGGAGCTGAATTTCAGGATATAAAGAATGCGTCCCTTTCACAGTTTATAGGAGAAGTGATGAGGAAAG
Source organism: Ladona fulva (assembly GCA_000376725.2). Classification (NCBI taxonomy): domain Eukaryota; kingdom Metazoa; phylum Arthropoda; class Insecta; order Odonata; family Libellulidae; genus Ladona; species Ladona fulva. The sequence goes on along the minus strand of KZ308761.1, from coordinate 241,552 downwards.
ATAAAGCATAGTGAAAGGGTAAGAGATGAAAGAGCACAGGCATGTGGGGGTGGACCACTTCATCAACCATTGAAGGCCCACCTGAATGGCGTGTTTCTAACTACGCCCGCTCCGCTGTTACCATTCACACCCTCTTTTCCTTAATCTCGAAATATGCTTCCCTTACCGCAATGCCCTTTTCAAAGCATTCCTCATTCTGACACTTTGCCATGCTCTCCTCGACGCTACTGCTCCAAACAAGAGTATCTTTATTGGTCACAAATTGTACTTCAATTCCTTAATGAAAATTTTGAACGATAGATCAAAATGGCTCAAAGTCACTCGAAGACAATTAACTAGACGATAAAACTACTTAGAGAGAGTAATTTGGCGGATATGGAATAGACGGCAGTCACCTCAACCACAGGACTATTCGGTGACAGGACAACTCGACGACAGGACGACTCGGCGACAGGACGACTCGGAGACAGGACGACTCGGATACAGGAAATATCGGAGACAAGGCAACTCGGTGACTTGAGAAATCGATAATTTTAAACTGGTTGTCGAACGAAATATTTTGAAAGTTTTCCTCATTGTCGAGTTGACTGGCGCCGAAGTGGTTACTATTTGCAGCCGTATTGCCTGAAGCTCGGATTGGAGAATCACTATTATTGTTAACTATCATATAATGAAAACAACAAGAATTACTTCCTTAATAGTTATAGGACGCGGGCTCGTTGCTCTAAAATTACATCGACAATGTTTATAAGAGGATAAATGTTTCCGTAACAAATTATTGGTGATTTGACAAGGAAATTGTGCGTTTCCATAATTTGACTAGAATATATAATGAAGATTTGAATTTCCAAGCACCCGGGTCAATTTGGTTAAACAATTTACCGTATGAGAATTGTCTCCTCATATTAACTTTAATTACAATCTGGCAACATCGCAAATCCCACATATCTGCGACTTTCCTCAATTCACTTCCTTGTCCAATGAATCCCACGTTGATATTTGCTTCCGAACTTCAGTAACTAATCAATCGATGACGAACATCTAACACTGAATGCTTCGATAATAATCTTCCATACGATGGAAATGGGACTTTAATTAAATTCCGCGATAATGCACTCCTTCACAATTTAGCGTCACTATGACAACCATTGGCTATATTTCTGCGTCGCCATAACAACAATTCTCAAAAGTTGACAACATCATTTTTTTTTAATTCTACTCAGCCTCGAAAAACTGAATTTAACCGACAGTAAAAATGTATCGCGTTTTAATGTTTCAATAACAAGGTAATTCTTGCGTTATACATATTAAATTTACCCAGATATTGAGGAGTTGTATAGCATCAACATTTCCCTCTATAAAAATATCTTAGACAAAAATGTTAATTGGTGAATACGACATGCTAACCAGTGGGACTCGTGTTTCAGTCATTAAAGTCTTGTTTTTAGAACTATTTCCAATAGTAAAACGTATGTTGATTTGATAGCTTATGAACCTCCACCAAGGAGATTGGATTCTTTTGGCAGCAGTAGTATTGTTAAAAGTGGTTCGACAGCTGAGGTTATTTTGCATGTAGGCTACAACTGGGAATCGAACCCGGGACCACTTTCGCCGAACTCAAACACATCTCTAGGTCTCATTCGAATATTATGAGGAGATAATTGTAATGAAAAATGAAAATCGTTACCTAACGCAAAGATGAAGAAATGCGGCCTCAAGGCGCGGCCTTTCCTTGCGTTCAAGGCGGTCTTTGAGTTAGTCTCTTCTTTCTCAGTTTTCGTTGTTGGCTTCTGATTTTTATGTCATATTTATTTTATTATCTGATCTAATATAATTCGCCATAATTGTTAATTTCAAGACAATTTCATAAATATGTCTTTAACACTTTCACAATATATATACAGTCAGATACACAATATAGTGATTCAGGCGGCTTCCCTATATTTTTATGATGGGAAAATATCATAGGCTAGGACTGGTTGCACCAAATAAATAGCTAATTAGGGCCTCATAAATTAATTACGAGGGAGAAAACTCTAATAACTCTAGAAACTAAATAAATATCAATATTATTAGCCGCGTTATTTTGATCTAATTTCAATCAAAATGAAGTTATAATATAAAAATTTAAGCATCAGTAAAACAGATAACAAACAGATATGAACGCATCAAATGATACACTAGTCGTTATTCGAAAAAACGTACGAGTAAGATGAAAATTATCTTTTGCTTGATGAATAGATAACGTTCCCCGAGCCCCAATTTATAAACCACTATGTTTAAATACATGAAACTAGCAACTTGTGAGCATCCAATTGGTTTTTCATGCGGCCTTTTGGTTTCACCATCGGATTTCCCTCGCCAACTGTGTATTACACGTCCCATCGCCACTGATAATAGGATTTCGAAATATAGCAAAATATGACGATTGGATGAAGTTCTCTAAGAAGATACGTGGAGGCGATGTAGTAGGTCTCGGTGCCACTGATGCGCTTGCCGCCGCCCAACCGCCTTCCTCGGAGCGTGAAATTACAACTGACGCCGTTGCCATAGAGAAGTGACGTCAATAAGAAGACCCTACTCCTCACTTCCTCCTTCCCCAAGGCATACATGCCTCTTCTTCTAACCTTTCACCTACGCTCGCAGCTTTAAGGTCCTTTTCCTTGTATGAAATAACCAAGGCTGAAGCAGTGGAAGAAATCAAATACACAAATCAATCATTTGATGCCCTTTTTGAGTTAAGTGGATATTTTCTATATATTTACCTTTCTATTCATAAAACTCTTCATTATCCTTGTGTACATATTTAGTGACATCTATACATTCCAAACATCATTCCATTCATTCCTTTTCAATCTATAAAGAACGCACTCTTCATCACCAGAATTAAACAGCTTTCACTCGCCCATTTCAATCATTTACATTTATCAAATGAGAACTAGCCTGGAGGTAAGTTTAAAACGGCTTTGGACACGAGGAAAGAATAAATGCAGGCCGCATGATTAGGACGGCACAGGCAGAAAATGTGATTAGCGTCAAAGTGAGGGCTCCAGGACGATTCGCCGCCTCTTTTTCGCGGTGAGGTACGTTTCGCCGCTGCCGTTTTCCCGCCTGTATTATGTAAACAAAGTCCCTTACTTACGAGAGCAAGTACTTCGTAGATACTTCGTACTTTGGTAGATACGAACAAAGCCTTCTCCAAGCTTAAAAGTAGTGCGGAAGGAAATTCTTCGTGTTTAAAATTAGCGTGTAGGAATAGTCCGAATGTCCACCAAGTAATGGACCATCAAGATAAAATGCGTATGAAATGTTTTTGCGAACATGGGAAAGTAGGGAGCAATGTTGCGAATATATAATAATAATAATGCGACTTAATTAGGGAAAAAGCCGCTTCTTATATCTAACCCTTCATCATATGGTGTTTAAAAGAAATAGCTTGAAAAAAGTGCAAAGGAGAAAACTACTTTGTGGGTTTAAAAACCTAAATTAGGAAAACATACGCCACAGCAGGAAAAACCCACAAGAAGGGGAGTCTGAAAAACCTGCAAAACTGATAGTTAACTAAGAATTAAGGAAAAGACAAGTTAAATCACAGCTGGAAAGCTAACAAAATGGGACATATACTGCAATTCATAGTATGTAAGGCAAATTTAGTGCAAACTTTAGATAGGAAAGAGGGTAAGGTAAAATAAATAGGTGATTTCCTCTTTTTAGGAGGAAGTGAAAGAGAATATACTGATTCAACAGATGACTTCCCTCATTCATCCATCATTGTCGTCAGCGTAATGGAATTAAATACTGGTATATAATGTATGTTTAATATGATTTTATATTTTATATTCATTCTGGCTTTAATATTGCTTATAGGATTTAGATATACGGTGATTAGTTTTTTACGTTAGCTGTATTAATTTTCATTGTAATTTAATTGTGATAAAATAAGAAATCCAAGGTAATCACTAGGCACAAGAGTACCTGGTGACGTCGCACAACGACGAAACAGGTCCTACATAAAGTTTACGTGGAATTTATATTAATTACACTAATTGACGCCTTATATAGTATCTTCCATTGTAATTTTAATTGTATTAATTAGGGATAACTTTCACTTAATTACATACTCTGTGTTTCAGCGTTCTTTTTTCACTCCACTTCGCATTTGGGTGTTTTCCCGAACAATGAGGTCTTTTCTTCTCCGACCTTCAGCTGAGAACATTTTTCTCGAATAACCCATTTTTTTGTGTTTCTGTTGTGTTCCCTATTGTAACTCTTAATATTAAATCTAACTTATACATTGAAAATTGAGTTTGTTTATGAACTTGGCTTAACCTCACCGCAATAAACGAAGTACATTCACACATTTCCTCCTCGTCCTGTCTCAACAGCAATGTGGTATCAAGTGCCTTTCAACAGCGAGAAGAGTGCACAAGTTACATCTAAAAGGAGAATTCTAATAAACGTTTGACAGGAAATACTTTCGGAGGAAAATTTCTGTTTTCCCGTTTTTGATTGACTCACCAGTTGATGTTGATTGGATGCAAAGGAATGAGCTAGGAAATGGAGATCTCACCTGCGAAAAAAAAACAGATAAAACCAAGATTAGAATTGATACATGAAGAAATAACTCCAAGGGTTATATTAAAGGGAAAAACTCAGAAGCCAAGCAGACTTACCTTTATTAATGTTTGATTGAGCATATTAGAAAAACAGTACGATAAAATGTACTATAATAATAAGAACTGGTATTACAATGTATACATGAATGGAATTTAACTTACTTTCACTTTAGGGCTAGTTTTTAATGGTTTGTTTGAGTTAAAGTGATGAATGTAGTTAATATCAATACTTAGGAGATTGGCCATAATCTTCTCTGAAACTCTACTAAAACGATATAACACTGTGCTCTAAAGTGAAAATTAGTTAAAATCCATTTTAAGTATACATTAAAATACCGGTCCCTATGCTATACTGAAGGTCGAGATTGGTCCCTCCTTGTAACAAACCGTAACGAATTAATAAAGGTTTATTTATATTATTTATTAATAATTATATAGTCACATCGTAAACAAATTTGATGTGAAATTATGGTAAGGAAAGAGCGATGTAATATGAGTAGGCAAAGAAAGAGGATAAGGTTTTCCGATCCAAAAATAAAAGCGACTAAAGGATCCCTGTTGCCATTTAATCAACGAATACAAAACACGATCACTTAATAAAAATGACAGTCAAATCAAAATCAATCAATTGATCAGTTTGAAGATTTATATTGGGTTGTATAAAGGATAGTTAGCAAAATAGCAATGACAACTTCCCTCAGGAACGAACTACAGGGTGATTCATAAGTCTTGTTATGATTACGGAAAATCAGAACCTTTTTATTTTTCAACATAGATACATGAAACAAAGATGAAAATGTTACTAAATAAATCAAGTTTTAATTGTTATTGCTACAAATGTTCAATGTGACCTCCATTTGAAGCACGGCACACATCTGCACAATAGGAGAATTCATTCCAGACGTTGTGTAGCATGTCATGAGTTAACCGTTTTCAGTGCAGTTGTGATGCGTTCTTTTAATTCTTGAACATAAGTAGGTAAGGGAGGGACATAAACTGCGTCCTTAACAAACCCCCACAAAAAGAAATCGCATGCAGTTAAGTCTGGGGAACGGGGAGGCCAATGGTGGCACCAGATCTGTAGCATCACAACGACCGACAAAACGTTGAGGTAGCAATTGAGTTGGTTGATTCATTGAGGAACCGTGTATGCCGTGCTCAAATGGAGGTCACGTTGAACATTTGTAGCGATAACAAATAAAAATTGATGTATTTAGTAACATTTTCATCTTTGTTTCATGTATCTATGTTGAAAAATAAAAAAGTTCACATTTTCCGTAATCATAACAAGACTTACGAATCACCCTGTATAACTTTCCTCCAATGCGGGTTCTTACTGGCCCACCGAAGGAAATAAAATGGAAATCATCTTACTGCCCTTAAATGTGTATCTTAAATTTTTGACGAAGGCATACGTTACGGTTGGTACTACTGAGGCCTAATTCCCTAAATACTTTTGTTGTACTAATATCACGAACGCATCTGACTGTGAATCCGATTTTCATACCATTCATTAAGTTCAAATTTTTTTCATGTTAATTTTAAATTACAAAGAATAATCATGTCCTGATATTCAATGCATACGATTACGAATGTTGCAATTTTTACTTTCCTTTATGTAATTTATCGCTCTCTTTCATTCACTCTTTCCTACAACTTTCGCACGTTTTTCACGCCCCCTTCTCTTTGAAGGCGTTTTCCTGCGGTGGTAACATTTAAAAAAATCATGGTTTTTTTCTCCATAAAACTATTCTTTCTTTTCGTCTTTTAATTCTAATACCACTAATCTTGTAAAAGATTTATACACATTGTAATTTAACATCTTATATCATGTCATATTTTAGTATTTGTACATTATTTTGACAAGGATTAAATGGAGGATGGGACTTTCTAGTTACACTTTCGCCCAAAAAAGACGATTAAATGTAATAATAATATTTATTGATGTCCAGCAGCAGAAAGCCACCTAAGTACAAAATCAAAACATATCAAAGAAATCCATACACATTGATATGTAGGTATGTAAATACTTGCTATGGTTCGACCAACATGTGCCGAGATTCAAGGAAAAGTAACAGCGAAAATTCCCGAGAAGGAATTTCCGTCCGAAAACCAAAACTGTAATCTTTTACGCTAACATCGAAGGAAGACAGATTTCCTTCTTTATGGGATACTCCTTACTCTTTTGCTCGCACTTCAAAGCAGTTTCTTTTTGGAGAGCGGAACACGTCAAATGGAAACATCCACCAGCCATCTTTGTCTTTTTATCGCCTTCTTTTCATCAATCCAGCGGACCTAATGTGACGAAAAAATCCCCTCTTCATCTGCTCCCATCAAAACCTTCCTCCGCTCATTCATCTCGGCTTCGATCGCTCTCCTCAAAGAGGAAAATGAAGACGTGGATAGAGTGGGATGCCCTGATTGGAGCGCTCTCCCAAGTGAATTACCAATGAGGCGTATTTCTTAAAGTAACGCCTCGTAATCAGCCGTCTCAATTATTTATTTAACTTTAAAGCGCGTCTCAATTGACGTTCCAAGTATTGTCTTTCGTGTTAGGCGTGCGTAAGGCTAATTAGGCAAAAAGACGGTAGAGCGCATAAGCATTAGAATAGCACTGGCACGGTATACTCCAAAATCCTCATGTGCGAAACATTTAGGGCTAAATTGAGTAATGTTTAATTCGTCGGTCGGAGTGAAGAAAAACTTCGCGCGCGATGTTATTCCACGTTATTTAGACCCCCCTTTAGTATGGGTGTAGTGTATTGGACCCTGCCAGAAGTGTTGCATTCGAGAAGTAGAAATAGTACAGCAGTAATTGGAAATTGTGGAACCTTTGAGAATGGAGGCATTGTTTCCGAAAGGCACACAGGGTTATTACCAAAAAGAAACTGTAATCCGGAAATTCCCGTTAGCCTCTTAACGCTAATTCCACCTACCAAAATACGGCTAATTGAGTGTTTTTAAATCTCTAATTCATTAATAGCCGTATTCCTACTTTCTTTTCTTTCAAATCAGTGATTTTTCTCAAATACTTCAGGAATCAGGATAAAAAGATACAAGATTCTCTAAAAGATACAAGATTTAAACATATATATACACATAGTATTTTTAT
>KZ308761.1:212355-233767 GCA_000376725.2 Ladona fulva | reverse complement strand
TATATATATATAGAGCGGGTTGTTTACGACTGTCGTCGTTTTCCCGCACTCGGCTTCCATTTCTCTCTATCGTGGCACTCCTCTTCTCTCATTTCTCTTCCTCTCATTGCCTCCTCTATTCCCTCTCTCCAATTCCTTTTTGGTCTTTCTCTTTTTAACTTTCCTGGAGGTTTCCATTTTAATATTTGTTTGGGCCATCTGGTATCATCCATTCTGTAAGTGTGGCCAAACCACTTTACAGAAGCAAAAGATTTAAACAAAGACGTTATTTATTTAATAAGTTCAGAGATGATACATTCTTAGAAGCTGATATAATGCGTCCTCCCTTTTACATATCTCGTTCTAATACTAAGAAAAAGATACGAGAAATAGATGCGAGAACTCATTTTTTCGGGAAGGATACGCAAAAGTAATCGATTAGGCAAGTGGAGTCATGGTGTATGCACCCTTGGCCACGCGCCGAAAGGTGGCTTACATATGTAGATGTAGATGAATTTTACCTTTCAAGTAATGCTCAACTGATTGCAAGTAACTGAAGCTATGTTGTAGGTGTGTCAGTCATCCACTGTCTGTCTGTTTGGAATAAATGGAAAATTACGTTAATATCGATTTCTGCATCAAACATTAGGTTACTCAAGGAAGTGAACAGAGCTGCACGTGATTACACCGTGGGTTTTTCATGCTGTACAACGATTCGCACAGAGCCATTTCAATATTCCTTTCCTGATATCATTAACGGAGGGCCAACTTAACATTGCTTCACTGTTTGGCAACTTTAGTGAGGACCGTGGCGATTAAGGGTGCCGCTAAGTGGAGCCACCGCTCTCCTGGACAACAAAACTTCACTAAATATAGCGTCAGACAGCCTTGAATTGTTGCTTAATATTTTGGACCATCCACCCGAAAAAACATCACATCAATAACCCTTGATTGTTGACACTTGTTTCGAAAGAGTCATTGCCAACAATGAAGTAAGTCCTCGGTATGGGGGAGAGGATTTCGCATCAGATTCGCTACAGATTCGATTTCTGTACTGTTTGCTGGGCTGCAATCCGTTGCCATCGTCCTGCTAAATGGAGTTACGCTCAGAATCTTATCACACTCCCTCACTCATTTCTATATCTGCTGCTATTTACATCTTTTCGGGAATTCTGCCTTAATCTTTGACTACAAACTACTAGTTAACTAACTAACCACCCTCCTACTTTCATTCGCAAGCATTTCACTCACTCTCTCTTCATCCATCCAGCCAGACGTAGGTATACACCAGAAAACAACTAGAGTCAACCAATTCCATGCAAGTAATGCGGCACCAGCCGTCTTTAGAAACATAACCAAATTAAAACCCAATCCTTCACGTCCCCGCCCGCAGCTCTTTCCCCCATCGGAATGCGAGGACGATAAATCCCGGGCGAAAAAGACGTAAGGAAAGCAAGAAATGTGTTTGTCATCTCTCTTAAAGGGGATTTGTTGCTTAATTTATTCGTTCTCGTGTTTTAACCGAGGCTATTTGAGGAGTGGGGTCTAATAACACGACGCTTTACAGAGGCAAAAGATAGCGGCTTAATTCTCGCTCGCTGGTCTCACGATGAAAGATACTGAGGATTATTTATCTCGTCCGCTCCCAACACGTAACACTAGAGTGTTCTGACGGTCCGTGGATGGCCACGAACGAAAAGGGAAGGATTATGGGGGGGCGGGGATTAGGGTTTTGTGGGGGGGAGCCACTGGATGGGGTGGAAACAGTGCTGCCAATGCGGCTTTTTTCTCAGATATATCTGGTGGAATTTGTGGTCGCCAAGAGGTAAAAAAAAGTAACACAGCGCCGGGGTGAGGAAATTTTTTTCATTGGAAGACCCCAATGTTCGATTAGGTCGCACTTGTAAAAATTTAGGTATATCTGCGTATTTTGCGGAAGCGAATTTGATTGCTAAATACAACTGTTTAGGATCTCTATATTTCTTTGTGTTTCCACTGGAAGTAATAAACTAGATTCGGATGCAAAATTGTTCAGACACGTGTTAGTTCAAGGAAGTGAAGAAAAGGTCTCCCAATTGAAGAATTTTCCGTCCAGAAACTAAAAATGTAATCCTTCACGCTTACATCAGGAAAAGAAAAAATTGAATTTTAGAATTAATGATAAATAAAATATTATGGAAATTATCGAAACTCAGAAAATATCACTGGTCCCCACCTATGATTTAGCATATTCTCATGATCAGTAAACATTAGCATTTTTAGTAAATTATAAACTTCCGAAGTCCTAGATAATGCATCGTGACGAGTTGCAAGTATATATTACTTTGATATTTAGTCAAAAGTGCAGTACAGAACTAATTACTTAAGATATATTACATCAATGATGTACCTCATACTGTGATGAATTAGGGATAGCAAAAGAAAGTCCTTCACCAACGGTAAAAGCATTACTCATCAAAGAGAAATATTAATCGGTTGAGCGAGGAAAACGGATTGAGCTTTTGAAGGAATCTGTGAAGGGAAGGAACCCTTGAGAAAACAGGGCGTATGATAGACGCAAACTTTCCATCTTCGATCTCATGTATTGTCGGGTGACTAAATGGGAAAATGCGGTCGGGAGATTTGTTCACCATGAAATCATTTGTTCACCGAAATCTTAGTCTCGCTTAATTAGTAACCTCTGGGATATACTAACGTAGAATGGAAATATCATGCGTATTGTTTTTTTTACACTTAAAAGTAATACTGTATTAGTGACTGTTATTAAGTGGCAACGCCCTAGTGAATGCGGGAGGCAAGGAGTTATTGTACACGTTGTTTAAGTACATAACTACGAATGTTACTATGGCTACGTATATGGCGGTGCACGTTCCGAGTGCAGCTAATACATCGGGAAGGAAACTTATCAACAAATATTTAGAATCATAATTTAAATGATACTTTGACACGGCCCTATATCTGTGGTGTGTTAAAAAGAAATTAAGGAAGGGAGGACGAAGAAATGAAAGATTTAATAAAAGGTCTTTCGTGAGTTATGCTTTCAGTTATTTAAAACAGCTCCAAAACTTTGGGATTTATAAAGCCATTTCAGTTTTTATTGCAAACACTCGGAACTTGATGACTTTCTAAGAGATTTTTATTTCAAATATCACGTGCATCAACGCAGAATTCTTGCGTATTATTTTCAACTGAAATTATTCTAAACGGACGACAATAAAGACTGGTATTAACGCATAACTTATCACGCAGGGACGTGTGTCTAAAGAAACTCAGGCAATAAAATAAAGTGAGCGGAGTAAAGGATTAAGTCAGAAAAGCTTGAGAGACGAACCCGGATCTTCCATTACTGTAGACTCCAAAAAACGTTGGTTCGATTCCACGCAGAATTTTCGACTTCCGTTTCCTCTTGAGTTTATTCTAAATTCTTATGGTAAACTCCTCCTTTTACTCCTCCGTCGGAATTTTCGGCTTCGGTTAATTTTCGACTTCCATTCTGATTGGTTGAGGAGCATTATCAAAGTTGGCAGCCCTGAGTGAGGGGAGAAGTAGGGTCTGTCAGCGGAAGCGTTCCCTTTCAATCTTCGGAACCCTTCGCCTCACCGCAGGGACCGGAAGCGGAGAGAAAACAAGCGACTGTCAATATTTGTGCGCAGGGGACTATTTTTACTTGCTAAGATAAATTTGTGCGAGACGAAGAAAACTCCTCAGGGCTCCCGCATTAGCTCGAAAAGTTGCTCTTTTTCCCCCCGAGATTAATTGCCCAAGAAAATCACCGCAATCTCAGTAATTTTCCTTCGCTATCGTGCGATTCGAACCGAAGGAATTGGATTTGATATGCGTGACGATGAAAGCAATCGATTCCCTCGTGAATACGTCTCGGGATTCGGCAAAAGGGACTGTCACGAAGCACGAACGCTTTATTTTCCGTTTGAGTTTCCCGAAAGTTCCCTTGTACGGCGATTCCACATGGAAAGCAATCACACTTCCATTTCGGGATAAGCACGCTCTTCTGTTCACAGCCCACTCCACTTTCTTATCTTTAAAGACGTCCTTAACGTAGTACATTTCCCTTTTATTGCTTAAAGCAATGTATACTTCTTCTCTCCAATATCTTAGGCACCTATTCATGCAACCTTTCTCGGCCTTTCCCTTGCTTTAGAAATATTTACGTTTTCCTTATTAATCACCCTCCAATTTTTTTTCACCCACCCCTTTTGTACATCCTAACTAATGGTCCAAACCAAACTCTTGGTCCAAAATGTCCACGTATAATTTATTATAAACCATTAATTTTCCTCTATTTTTATTTCTGTAAAATTTACTGTACTGTTCAACGTTTCTTTATGTCTTCTTCTTTTTAATACCTTACCATTTTAAATTTACTGAATGCTTCATAAACGATTTTTCTATGAACATTCTTACTTAAATTTTCAAAGGATTTTAATTTTCGCATGGTTTCATTTAAATTGCTAATTTATGTGTTACTTTTATTGCTTTATTGAATTAGTTTTAGTTAATTTTGTTAGTAGTTCACAAGTGATTTTCCATATGCACAGTTTCCTCCACACTTTTTGTTTGTGCAGGTTTTTAATACTGCCCTTTTCTATGGGTGTTTTGCTGTTGTGGATATATTTCTTTCTGTAAATCATTTCGATTGATTTACATCAAAAAATCATTTTTTTCTCTATCTCTATTTACAAGCATATTTGTTTTTACTTATGACGATAGATTAGATGAAAGAAGAAACATTTTAGTTTCAATCTCGCCTTAATAAAGACCTTAAAGACCAACGCTTTATAAATCAGCCTTTTCATAGGGATCATGTGGCCTCACATATCCCTTGAGACGTATTAGGTATGTGATTTCAATGAATATTTATCAATTTTAAGTGAAATGTTGCAATTGAGTGTCTTGGAAGTTTCATATAAGACTTCAATTTACACTAAGGCTATTTAGAGAATTCAGTTATAGCCAAACCCCTGTTTCTCATCCATAAGGAGTCTTCTCGTGTATTCTATTCAATATCCCTTCATTCCTTTTCAATTTCAAGGGTTTCAAACATCCGGAGGCGCGTTATACGTTCCAATCTAGCCCCTCCCCCTTTTTACGACCCTGAATTATAATATCGATCATCAATGCCATTTAGAGAAGATAGAGCAATATTGTATATAAAAGTATCAGTATATACAAAAATGTTTATAGTAGTAGTACTGATTTTTCTGATTTGAGTTTTTACATCAAATTAATGAATATGTAATTTTTGAGTTTATTAAAAAAATGACTTAACTATAGAAACATTGAAATTTGTAGAGAAAGAACACGGAACAAATGACCGTAGCCATTTATTATAAACTCCGTGAAATTGGATTGACAACTCTGCAGCGAATCAGCTTGGAAATATTCACGGAATCATGCCAAGTTTTAAGAAAAGTTTACTACACAGAGTAAGTGGTAGTAATTCTGGAAAGTGCTTTGACAAGTAATGTAGTAGACTAGCCTACACATGGAATCGAACTTGGAACTGTTTTCAACGAAGTCCAGCGCGTTACCTACACAGCTATCAGTAGTCCATGTTGTAACTTAAAGCAAAATTAAAAGGCTTAAACCAAAAATGTAAATATAAATTTAAATATAATTGTAAACAGAGCTGCTCAGTTTGGGTCATGATTTTACATACATTTTTGAGTATATTTTTTGCTTATATATTTTATAGAATTAAATGTCCTCAAAAATGATAAGACTATGATTACATGTCTTCAGGAAATATATTCAATATTTTGATTTAATACATATTCTGTAATGAGAAAAAGCAATTTACGGGAGACTATGCGTTCTTCAACCAAACGTTTTTTACGAGTAATAGCTGTGCAAGCAGTTTTCTGAAGCTTGGCAACATAACTCCGGTCTACCTGTGGAGAAGCTACTTCACTTTATTGAGGTCTCATCTGGAACGTGCGGAAAGTATGTACAGAAAGTATGAGACTCAGCGGATGAACACCGTAGCAGCGAACTAGAAGAAGAGCAGCGCAATGGATGCTTTTTAAAAAATATTTACATGGTAAAACAGGCAGCGTTACGAAAAAAACTCAGTGAATTATAGGTTAGTACTGAGAGGAAAGTATATTAGACGCTGTGTTGCGTTAAATAAATTCAGAAAAAGTACGCTTGCGGAAGAGGTGGGGAAAATCAAAGTATGCAAAGATATAAATCTAAATCGAGGATGTGAAAACCAGAGAACGATTCGGTAGTTTTTGTAGAGAGAGGAAATGAATGTTACTTTGGCTGCATTGGAGCGGGCGATCAATCACAAAGTCGGAGATGATTTCCACGTCAGAAAGGGGATTTTGCACATCTAAGAATTTCATATCGAGTGATGGCCATCGGATTTTCGTATTCATATATTCGACACATTGGAGGAAACACAACCACTTTTGGGGTCCTCGTTGGTGATCGTCAACAGCAGGCTTTCCACAAGGAATGCCGAATAGGAGAAAGTACTTCCCTGCTCATCCCCTTCTTGGTCCTTAGGAGGTTCCCCATTCAACCTCTCACTCAGGGATTCCCGAAATCCGTTGAAAATCGCCTTCCTTCAAGGAAAGATCACCGTGAAATCTTCAGAGGAGGAGTAACCATAGGTATATTCCTTCCTTCTTCTAGGATTCCGTGTAGCCAAGTGGGAAACGCGTTCGACTACAATGAAAGCGGTCCTGGGTTCAAATCCCGGTGGAGGCTAACGTGCGAAATGACCTAAGCTGTCGAAGCACTTTTCACAAGACTATATTAAAGTTTCCTCAATTCAGGTTTAAAATTACTTCTACCTTAAACACAAGTAAGTTTATTGAGAAAAGTTATGCTTTGATATCGGTCTTCGATTTCGTCTATTTGGTAAAACTTCAGTTAAAGTTAATACGCAAGAATTCAGCGTTGATTCGACACAAGTAATATATATCTTAAAAATTCATCACGCTACGAATGTTGGCAATAAGAACTTATATTCCTTTATAACTCCCTAATTTTTGAAACTATTTTAAAATTTATTTTTTATTTACTGGTAAAGTAGTAAAATACTAATATACTATTTGACGAAGTATTATTGATTAATATCACTGATTAATACTACAAATATCGCAAAGCACTTAATTACAGTATATATGTGCAAACACATTACTTTCCTTTTCAAATTTTTCGTAAATATATCTAACACCCTACCATCTAAGTGCCACTGAATGTTCATAGGGGTTAATTACACCCTTTAACCCCTCCGGTAACCGCCGCTGCCTCGGAAATGAATGCCTTCGTTTAAGGTAAGTGTTAATTCATCAGCACTACCTCCACCATTAGGTACCAAAAGCTCTGGAGTGGGAATGAGGTTCAGTGGGGAAGATGAGGAATGAGGTAGTTTGTATTTGTTCTCCACGCTGAGCACGAATGATGGAGTGGTAAACATACACATAAGTTCTACAAAATAACCCAATGAATTACACTTTTCATAGCATTCAGCAACGAGAAACCAAGATTAATGTCATCTCTCCGTAATACCTCAGCAATCTTCACATTATTTCGGCTATGAAAAGGACGGATATATAAGTGGCAAATTAAAGATAAATCTTTCTCTGTACATACCAAAACACAAATGAAAAATGTAGCATTTATCAGAATAGGGTGGCAGGAGCATATTTCTGGCCAATGATTTCCAAAGCGGGTGATACCAACCCTCCATGATCCCTGGAAACACAAGGGGAAGAGAGTATTTTATCTCGTTGCCGATCGTCATTCTTTTCTAATAAAGAGATACTGGTTTCCAGACGGGAAGAAAACATCGGAAAATTGTCATTTTGTGATATTAGGGACGTTTATAACGATAGTTTTTCACTTGGTATTTACTGTCTTCGGAATTGGTAACGTATGTAATAATGTCAATAGATAACGTCGGATGGGTGATGGTAGCATGGAATATATTTGTACTCAAGAGTTCAGGTTATTGAATGAATTCAAAGCCAATATGAAGGCTTATGGAACTACGTTGTGCTGTGTGACATTAGAAATAGTAATTTGGAAGAAATTGAGCCTTGAAAAAAGGTTTATTGCAAATTGTCTTGAAGGAAGGACTACCAATAACTACGTCCGAAGAAAGCCTTTTCGTTCAGTTGGAGCATTGTTAAGATGAAGCGATAGAATGAGCAAGATAACTACTGTAACTGCGGAGTAGATAACTAACTAAGCTATACACTAAGTGATTAAGTTACTCATAGCGTCCCGCAGGGTCCCATCATTGGACCTCCGCAATATCGTGTTTTCTAATCGTTCTTCACAACAGTAAAACGATTTGTGAAGATGGAAAAGTTGTTTACAGGATTAGAGAAAGCTATGAGAATAGATTTAACTTTTTCCAAGGTTTACATCGTGTTTATAAACAGTGCAATAACGGAATCAGGACTTACAGTGGATAAATAATCCGTTGTTAACGGCAACTAACGAGTCAATTACTTTATTGCGCCCTCTTTTATCTGTCAAAAAATTTATTCTCAGAGTTCTTCAGAGGATGAACCCAAAAGTCTTCTGTAATTCCCATTATTCCTGTCCAATAGGCTGCCGACATAAGCCGCATCTTATCCTGTTCTCGCACAGAAAAATAAGCGACGCTACGTTAGCTCTCACTCTCTAAAAATCTCAACCGCCCTGATTAAGGAATAACAAATTTCGGCCACACTAAAACATCCGCTTATCCTCTTTGAAAATCCCACTAAGGTCGTTCTAATATGTTTTCCTTATCCAGGGATCACGCCAGGTGTACGCCCTGCTTCAGATGGTCCCAGCCTTTATCCCATTCCCATTTTATGCGCCGTGCTTACATTCCGGTCGCCTCTTCCGCTATGGCTTAATCTTCTGAGGGAATCTTCATCTCCCGCATTCAGTGCGGACATAAGCACGTCTTTCGCAAATTAGCGCATTGACTGTCTACTGCGCTACTGCTAATTCTAGTCGTCTCGCTACTACCCCATACTGCGACAGTACAAAAGTTTTCCAGCTCTACATGAAATACAATAAGATCCCGGCGAAACTTGAGATTTTTACTTTTCACTATTCTAATACATGACTCAAACTTCTAAAATCATAATAAAGCATCAGAAAATAAAGGAAAAGGCAATGGTTATGCTATTATAGGACACATGCTCCAATAAAATCGAAAACGTGATGACCATTCTTGTTTTTTTAGGTAAAATTCAACACAGAAAACATTCCATACATCAGTAATATTTCAATAATGTAGACTTTGAGTCCGCATTAATCCAGATTCAAGTTATAACTGACCGTCAACTGCATCAGCCCATTCCAATTCGCATTTGATTTACTCAAGCGCTTGTCCTAGCAAACCCTAGTTTCTCTAGTATACAGCAAAGGGGGGAACTAGCGCACTTACGTAGAGAACCTCTATCATTTGCGCATATCATCCAACTATTCCTCACCACAACCACTTGATAAGGCAGCGAGAATTTTGCAATTTAAAAAGTTCATTTATACTCTCTGCGTTTGATTTAAAGCCAAATTACTTTTAGATGTATCTATCCTCTGAATTCAGATGGATGAACATGATAAGCTATCAAAATTTAGAACCGATAATTAAGGGCGTTTATTTATTCCGATGCATAATATGTATATCAGGTGTTCACAATCGAAGAAAAATGGTGCCTCTGACGGAAATTAATGAAGTGGTATTTAAATGACATGTAAAGGATATTTGTGACTAAAATATCATGAGAAATTGAACTTAAAAATCATGTAAAATTCAAAATCGACAGCATTGACCGATCGTATTGAGATCAAATAAAGAGAAAAATTATATGATAGCAACGTAGAAGTTTTCTTCGTTATCATATAGGTATTTCGCGCCACCGAAATAGTTGATAACCCGTTGCAATTTATACAGAATGGAGTTTGTTAACGCTCAGGATAAAAAGGTCAGGGCGTCCATGGATAAATATGAAAATCGTTAACTTAATAGGAAAGTTAACAGCTATAAATAAATAGATAATAAATCAATTGATTTGTAAAATTATTAAAAAATATAATACCAATCTATAAATGTATAATCAACGAGAACGTGAATATTAAATCGATTTATCGATAAAATAAGTATAAAATAAAATCACAATCCATAAAAATATAATCGAGAAGAAAACAATCAATAATAACATCAAGAATCAACAATAACATCAGCAATCGATAATATAAGCAACAGTCGAATGTTCTATCAAAAATCCAAAATAGAATCGACGATAGACATTCAAGCAAAACATTTTACACATGTCTGGCCCAATTAGTTCTGCCTGTACTGGAGAAGATACCTGCTTAGCACAGAAAACCGACATTTCTGCCCCTCAGATCCACTTCCTCCTCTCACTACATGTACGCACACTTTCCTAAGAGCCGTTTCTCAAAGCGGAACAAGCTCGCAACCATTTCCCTCCCGCATGACTTCCTAAACATCCTCTAAACTTATTCCCTTATTAAAAATCCCTCTCCATCCAGTCCATCTCAATATTCGATTTACGCTCCACCTCTCCAGAAACTCTCTACGAGAAGGATTTTCGCCTCTTCATTCCGCCATCCGAAACCTAATACTCGTCTCCCGAAATCCCGGTTTATGCCTGCGCGGATTACCGATCCCTGAAAAGCACCCAAATATTTATGGATGACGAGATCGGCGTAGATATTTTAAAGATGTTTTGAAGGGAGTAATATCCTCACGGAGGGGCCTTCGCTTTTTATTTCGTCTTCTCGCTCCGTCGGTTAAAGGAAATCGCCAAAGGAGCGCTAAAAGTGACGGGTCAGCCGTCGCCGCACCAAGAAACCGCTCGAGGCAATAACGTCTCGCGAGGAAACCACTCAAATGTGATCGACGAATATTCATACGTGCCCTCCTTTCGCGTTTTATCCTTTAGTACCTATATTCTGCAAAGTATTGCTTGCTTACAGTGAGAGTTCTTTAGCTCGCTACATATATAGATACATACTGCTCGAGATACTACTTCTCAGGGTATGTTATATGCCTCGTTTATTCGCAAAACTCTTCTACCCTTAATGCGGTGGACCACAGTATTCAAATCCATTAGCGTGCTTACGCATTTGGGAATACCAGGACACGTGTCCTAGTTCCCTTCGATACTTTTCTTTTTTAGGTAAAAAGAAAATGACTTAGAAAATTAGCGTGCTTACGCATTTGGGAATACCAGGACACGTGTCCTAGTTCCCTTTGATACTTTTCTTTTTTAGGTAAAAAGAAAATGACTATGGGCACGTGGATAGCAAAGCTACGATATTCTTACCAGGGAAAGAAATACATCCTAATTTATGAATAATATTAGTTATGAAATGAATCATGCTGTTTAATTATTCAATTCAATATCAACGATAGCTTAAAGTTGATAGAAATCCAAGAGGGAAAACCTTGTATTTCCACAGAATATATACATTTATGATTATCGATGATATTTTTAGGACTGACGATATATTTTGCGGAAATATAAGTTATTTTCTCCTTGGATACGGCATCTCACCACAAAGTTGATTTCGGCCGTAACACATTTCTCTTCAGAGTGTATAAATGAAACGAATTTCATGGTAAAACTTATTAGCCTACGGTTTTTCAAAAACTTAACATTTCTCAAAAACAGTGGCCGTGCAGAAAATAGATTTATAGAAGATATATTATATCTAAAATAGATGTATATATAGATATATAATAGATATAAAATTAGATTTTCATTGAAATATAAAAAATTGAAATTGAAAAAAAAATTGATTTTTATTGAACGGCACGTAAAATATACAGAGCAGGTGCCCAGCTTATCGTAAACCCTGAAATACACGCAGGTATTAGGCAGTAGTAACGATTACATTTAGTTTTAAATTAAGATAACATAAAATGTGAGACAGAAGCAAGGGAAATGAGTAAGTAATGATTGGATTAAGAATTAATGGATGTTTAATGCAAAATTTATGATAAATAAATTAAAGTCCGATTGACCAGCATGGAATTGGCGTTTCTGTTGGATTTTACGTATTAAAATGACAGACATTATGAATAAAAATCAAACGAGATAAAGAAAACGAGTGTTCTAAAAGGAAGTGGAAGAAGAGAAATATCTGGTTGAATTAAGTGAATTATTCGCCGAAAAGAAGAGAAATGCAGAATTCAATGAGGAAAAGGAGACAAAGGAAATTGATATTTTACATCATTCATATGCGTGGAAAAATGTACGGAATCATTAATACAAAAATTGGATTTAGAGAAGAACGTATTTGGTCCTAAAGGGAGAGGAAGACTGAGAAATAACTGTTTGGCTATTGTAATGTCGACATAACTAACACACGCACCAAGGCCTTCCACTTTCCTGGCATGTATTCGCGGAAAACATATATTGACTCAGACTTTTTTGGTGGAATTCCATTACATAGGAAATAGTTGTATAATTATTTCAAACAGAAACAAGTAAAGAAATGCACTTCCACAATTAAAATGGATTCACATATCACACAGCGTTCCGTTAACAGAGTGGGATTGATAAGGCATGGAAGGAGTTTGGTATACCTGCCGGAATGTGGGAGACCTGGATTCGAGTCCCAGTCATGCGTATATTTTTTCACTTCTGCCTCTGTTCTGTTTACCCTTGGGTTTTAAGGCGCATGCCAGATTTTGTAAAGCATAACATACTATCTCTTACTCTTGTTAGTAAGGGAGATCACGAGGAAAGCTATGCATGGTCATAATGGATATAATGTACCATGCGCCGTGCAGAAAATGGACAAGAACTTATAAAGCCTTATCACAAACGCTTATTAAAGATGCACCGATAACAATAATATTAATTTATGAATCGAAAGCGCTACATGAAAGAGATTCGAGAAGGTTGAATGCAAACAGGAATAAAAGTCCAAATGAGAAATATCGTTTTTGCGGCTCTTCCTTCCTCCATTCTTTCGTTAAATGCGACAGAAGCTCTTGTAAAGGAATCACGAAGATGTAAAGAAAGAGGCTTTCCTTTCGCTCGAATAAATTTACCCTTCTTCTCTTCGTTTTGAATCCGCGTGGGATTTTCGTTGCGTTGTCACTCGAGGAGACGATGAAATCGCCCTACCGGAAAAATCTTTCGCTAATGATATGTCACTCTGCTCTCTCAATCTCAACCTTCTTCTCTTTGATTAACAGAATCAACTGAGAGGGTGTTGTTCTAATTCATCGCAATATTCGAAATTTCGGTGTCCTTGCTGTACGCGGTTCGCTGTTGAAATTAGTCTTCAAACAGTTCGTTGTGTAGAACTGCTATAGCATCAGGCGAAGTAAATATTTTCATTACTGTTTTTCCGCGGGGCAAACATTACATTGACTGATTGCCGTTGTTGCTTAAGTCCCTTAAATCAGTTTTAGTAACTGTAAATGCTCGAATCACAAAAGACTGTCTTCTCTTTAAAGACTATCATTTTCTTACTATTCGTTTTATAAAAAATAATTGTAAAATATTGTAGTTAGTGAACATAAGTTACAAATTAGTAGAATGTAGTAATGTAATGTAATGTAGTAATGTTATGTAATGTAGTAATGTTATGTAATTTAACTGTAGTAATATAATGTGCGATATGTTAGTTGTAGAATGTGAGTATTGTAGTGTCGCCTATAGTCATCCTAATAATAATAAAATCTATAAAAGGACCTATAACCCCCTTTATTCTCAATGGAAAATCTATGACATCGGCATTAACCATAGCCTTGGTCGCCAAAGTCGCCCGTAAAATTTTCGTCTTTTTGTCCATATTCTCGAAATTCAGAATCTGAAGCGGCATTTCACGGCCATAATAATAAACTATAACTTAATAGGTGCGCGTCTCGATTTTCTAGGACCATTATTCCTAATTTAATATAGAAAAAGAAGTAAAGGCTGCAATAGATTATAAACAAACTATAAATGCATTACTTACGTGGGTCTCTAGTAATCTGGAGTCGAACCAAGAATACCTTTGGCGAAAATTCGGATATGTAAATTCACTTTGGTCCTCTAACCAATATCTAAATTAAATGATATCTAATCCGACAGTTCGGGAAATTAATTTTCGAATTAATTCAATGGAGTTACGAAATCGAATAAATAAATATATGAATCGATATATACATGACGATGATTATTTTAGTAGATCAAGTAAATACGGCAATAAATAATATTTAATATGTAAATAAATGTAGAATGTCAGGACCGATAATTATCCAAATGTATCACGAGAATACATATGAAATTTTTATTGGTAATCATACCTTTAATATTAATTAATAACCATAAATGTTGCTTCAGTCTTGCTAATAACTGTAATAATGTGAGAGCCGATGAGGTATGAGGGATTATAAAAAATGGCCTTCATCCTCGTCATCCCTTATTGAATGTTATGATACGTGTTATCCTTACGGTCATTCTCTGCATTTACGTTGAAATGTTTCACTCAAAGAATTATCGCAAATAGATAATAGCAATACCTCACTCCTCATTTTGCCTATAAAGCCTAATTCACTATTTAGGGCTTCAGGTAGCTTATTTAGGGGAAGGTAATAATGTGTCATGGTGCTTGCACCCCCTGCCACACGCCAAAAGGCGGCTTGCAGGGTACTTATGTAGATGTAGATGGATGTGTAATAATTCCATTTACATCAAACCAACCAACATTAGGACGCAGGCCTCTATTCATCAGAATATTTTCTTTGTGATACTTTTAATACTTTCCGTTAAATAATATGAAAACTATACTGTGGAATGCGGTATTATTCTAATTCGTAGTCAAAAAGCAGTGCTCACACATAACCCTGATAAACATCTTTACAACGTGTAGTCGAGATATTTATGTAAGAAGACCTCCTCAGCCCGATTCTTATGCAATTCCTTCTACGTAAATGCCGCGATGGTTGCCTACGTTACTCGATTCGAAGCCTCTCAAATGGAATGCTTATTCTTATAGGGCAATACTCTCATTTTTTTTCCTTTTCAATGTCTCTTTTTTGCATCAGATAATCTCAAATTTCAACCATAGTATGTCAGTAAACTGTATTTTCGTACTTCCTTGGAGCAGGATGCTGCCTACTGATATTTAGCTCGTGTATCTTTCAGGACATCCTAGCTTAAATAGAATTGTGTAAGCATCCTCTAGCTTTGATTATGCTCAGAGATAATTGTACTTGCGGTAAATGCAGCCGGACATGCCCCATTTCAGAGTAAATTTATAATATAACCCTTTTGTAAAACCTGGAATAGGGTAGGAAAACTGTCTCTAACAGAGACTTAGAGAAAAGACAATGTACTTCCGTAAATCTGATGAGAAGTGAAGACACCGAGACCATTATTCAAAGTAAGCCCTTTCTGAAACCACAACTCCGAAAGAAGGAGTAATTTCCGCCACACCTCTAAACACAGTCCTTTTCATTCCACTAGATAACTTTACTCCCGGTGTCTTACTTTGAATCGGAGATAGTTTAAATTAACTAGAACTCTGGCAATAGTTATAAAAAGATATGCTTGCTGACGACCACACCGGTAAATCTTGGTGTGGAACAATAAATTCAACAATACACTGTACAAAAATAAAAGGGTAAATCAGAAAGTAATGCCCCAGATTTTTCTCTCATAAACTATTTAATCTACAAAAATGAAATTTGCACGAATGAATGTTTAATCTGCTCAGTCTATCTTTCCACACAACCTCTTTCAAGTTCTATTACTTTCCTCCAGAGATTCACTAGGGAATGTATACCCTGTCGCTATCAGTCCTCGCTCTGGTTTTAGACCCTTGTTTTCACTTATAACCGCCTTCTGTTTCACTAACCCTCCATACCCAGCAACCAACAGTTCTCCTATCAGCTGCAGATGTTCCATAGGCTTTGCACAAACGTTTGTGAGTATTTCTTACCGTTCCTTTCTCTATGCACAGAAATTAAATCAAAACACGTTTTCTGTAAATTTTACCACGGTGCGGCTCCACTTTGAAAGCTTCCTACTGCTATGTTATCTGCAGAAGAAAATTAAAACTATGCATATGCACACGCAAAATGTCAGAGTTTACACCTACAATTTCAAATGACTAGCATTGGTATTGGCTGGAAAAAAATGTGTGACATTACTTTTTGACCAACCGTAGATTGCAGAATAATAAATACTTAAATAATCTTCCCCGATGAAAATACACTAAATAATAGTCCGTAAATATTTACGATACTATCGATATATTTTGGTTGTCATAACAAATAAACAACCCATTTTCTCCTGCCGCAGGATTTCCCTTCTCGGAAGTCGTCCGCTGAACTTCACCTGAACGGAACGAACGTTATTCTTGGATTTGTTCGTGTCTGGATGGAGAAGAGGGTAAACATGACCTTTTGACCTATATTTCCCGGTGGAATTTAGATGGTTTGTTTGGCGATCAAGCGCCTCCTCATCAGTTCTTTCGGTGCTAATTCATTGTGTCGCTCGGATGCGAGTTCGGTGTTTGCCTGGCGATGTTGGGCGCCGTCATATTTCAATTAAGGAGAGCGAAGCCACTTGACAAACGATATGCGTCTCCTAGGAGAAGGTCGCCATGTTCAAAGATTGAATCTAAGTTTCGTATTCATGCGGACGTTTTCAGTGCGACCCACAATTTTGCCGGAAAGGTGTCACTTGCATAAAAGATCTCTAAGATGCAGGAAAGCTATGTGTACAAGGATCAGATCTACGTCTATATAAAAAATAGGGAAATTCAGATATTAAACTTTGTTCAGAAGCCGTGATTGATGGTTGGAGGGAGATACTTATTTGTTTATCATACGTTTCCGCTGCATTAAGAGTGTGGGTCGGTTGGCGACATTAACTGACACAAATTTTAACTCAAAATGTAAGGAAAGAATTTGAACACGGCTATTAATGAATTATTAGTTTAAAAAACACAGATCGAAAAACACTTAAAAGGAAGTGTAAAGTTTTATAGTATTCATCGGATAAAGATGATAGTATTCCTATTTTAAATGAGGAATAGGTGATTCCTAGAAGGCCTCTTAATCCGTTTCCTTTCCCTTGTTTTTGATCTCAAAGGGTAAGGAGCGAACCGCTGGTATAAGACCCTTTCAAACTCTAATAATGTTTCTGATAATCATAAAAGTACTGCATTTACAAAAATAGAATATTATGTAGTTACAAAATCACTAAAAAGTCGCGTTAGATCACATATACAACGTTAATGAATGGTTTTAAATCACTAATGAATGAACAGTTACCTTGAAATGGAAGTACACGACTAGTCATGTCAAAATTAATACACATCTACATAGATACTACTATTACATTAATCTAAAACTACAATAATCTACATCTACATTGATACCCAGCAAGCCGCCTTTTGATACGTTGTCAGGGTAACATGACCGTCATGCACAGCGCATCGAACCGGAATCAAACCGAAAAGATCCGTCATTTTCGTCGGAGGGAAAACCAAACCCGAGCCGAGAAATATCGAAATTCTTGAACTCGAATCGAAACCGGAAATCGTTATA
This sequence comes from Ladona fulva, assembly GCA_000376725.2. Taxonomy (NCBI): domain Eukaryota; kingdom Metazoa; phylum Arthropoda; class Insecta; order Odonata; family Libellulidae; genus Ladona; species Ladona fulva. The sequence goes on along the minus strand of KZ308761.1, from coordinate 216,228 downwards.
TACCCCGTTTCGATTTTTGATAGAAATAATAACATTTATTTACGGAAAAATGGGAGTTATACTAAATGTAACATTGATGGGAATTAAGCTAAAATAATTCTTCACACTGACACTTATCTATAACTGAATTTTTTCATCGTCCTTTCATCAATTTTTCAAGTATATCAAGTTTTATCAAGTATTTTCTAAAACTTTATTTTAACTCATATTATACGAAAAGCTACTCATAATTAAATAATCTGCCGAGGTGTATAACATCATATTAGTCGGAGAGAAAAATAAAAATTCTTATAACCGGCTCGCCGTATGGAGGAAAACCAGAACTTAACCAACATGTTTTTTTTTCACTGAACCATAGTGAAAACCAAAACGAAAAATATAACGGTTCGATACCATGGTAATAGGAGAAAAATTAACTCAAACGTTAAAACAAAACTCTATATAACTACAGTTCAAACATCGATTGTTACCACTTAACAATCAAACTAAGAATAAATGAGTGATGTTTAACAGATATTGTTTACGTAAACGTGGAATGAATATATATAAAATAAAACTTCGGAGGTTATTACGCTACGTTTAATCAGTTGGATCACTTGTTATTCGTTAATTTATCCATCGGAAGAGATACATAAAATGTCATCATTTAATTTAATTACGTTAATTAATTTACACTAATTAATCTCTCCAATGAACAGATGTGAATTAAGGACCTCGACATTATCATCTGCCCCGAACTGTTATTCATTTCAATTTCAGGCGTTTGCACCTCTTCAAAGTAGAGTCCCAATGTCCCATTTATCGTTAAGCCAACTGGAAGATTGTATATCCAAATCTAAATTTAATGGAGTGAAAATATGTTATTTGAAAAAAACTCATTTTCAGAAAAAGCCACCAATTATAATCCGAACGCATATGAAGCAATGTGCATATGCGTCTTTGCCCAAAGCACGAGAAAAAGACACGTACAAACTTCCAAGATTGGAATATAATTGAATACTTCAAAAATGACAGATTATAACTTTCCTACGGTTTGACCCCAGACGCCTCAGAGCCTTGCGTGAAAATATAGACTAAAATGTACATGTAAATGCAGGTTCTATTTATTATACAAATGTAAATATAAGAGAATCATGTAAAGTAAGTTTTTTTCGATTCTAGCCCACTGCACGCCGTTTCCTTGACAACGAATTCCACAATTGAATTCGACTCCCCGTTTTCTTACAAAGCAGTAATGCGAACGGTGACAAATGAACGACAATTCAGTTCTGAATTTAGGCCATAGATAACCATATCATCACATTTCCCAGTCTCAAAAAATAAAGGCTTATTAAATATGAAAATTCTTATTATATTAAACTGTCCCCTTTTAATATACAACCTTTGAATATCCTTACACTATTTCTTAATTTTTAATACCCCTATTATCCTATTTCCTTACTATTCTCAAACCTCCAATTAAAGGTAAATTTTTTTATAATAAAGATCTACCGATTCGATAGTTATCAAGAAAACTAATAATACCAGTAAAATAGACTTCAGGTGTTCTAGCCTTTCCATGACGCCTTCTAAAAACGCACAGCATTAATTCGTGTTTTCTACAAGTTTTTTTTTTCAGTAAAATGGCATAATTCGGTGTATCATGATGTAATTTAGCGAATGGTTTCAATTTATTATACAGATATAAGCTAAGAAAAGAGGTGTCAGGTTCTCTTCCGTGTACACAACACGACATTATTCCTTCTTGCTTCATTCTTCCCCTTTGACAATAAAAAGCCAGTTAGACATTAATAAATCGTTTGATCTTGTATCCCCTGCCATATCCTTGTAGGCCATCTGTTGTGCACAAAATTATATTTAGGTACATGTAATACAAGAGAAAGTATTGATGCCGCTTATCCAGGGCTTAACCTTAGTTTTTAAAAATTATTACAATACAACCCCTTTCAATACGCTGAAGGTTCTTTAATGTCGATAAATTCTATTAGAAAAGGCAAATTAACCGCAATACGGCAGATCACACCGGTGAAAATAAATTTTCTATTATTCTCGACGAGATTTATGAAGCCGAACGTCGCGGGTAAGAAACAATAGCAAATATTACGATCGGTTTTCATTTGTTTCCTATGCCCGATAAGTTATTGCCTCAATTAAGGTACCCGTAAAAATCGGATGTGGATTGAATAATTTATAAAGCCCAAGATTATTGCCGTTGGAACCCAGAGAGTTGTGAGTGAAAGGGCGGGAGAGTAATCATTAAAGTAATCTCCTTAAGGAGACTCACAACGTCCCAACAAGTCGAAAACGATACAATATCCATTAGGAAAACAGGACAGGTTTTTCTCTTGAAATTTGAACTATATTTTGTTCACTTTAGTACATCTTTGATAATAAACATGCTTAATTAGATTTAAATTGAAAATGCCGTGTAAAGTATAACATGCCGTATGTTGAAAATGCCGTAAAATTGTGATAAAAAATGAAACATGGGAATTGAATTGTATATTTGAATTTCTAAGTCAAGTATAATGGTTATGGACTGAAAAATTGTTATTGTAATTAAATGTAAGGTAACTTTGTAATTACAGGTTATAGTATCATTGTAACCACCAATGACATTGATTTGAGCATTACGTTCTCGTGTATGTATCGTGGATATATTTATTTAAATTATTATCATTATTATCATCATTGTTATTAAAAAAAATCAGCTTTTCTGCACATTATGATTTGATTTCTACAGAAGATAAATTTGCGGCAGCTAAGATTGCAAAAAATAAAACCTTTACAACCACTTTCATTGTTGAAATCGCCTATCATATGAATATATGGTAAATATAGGCAAATGCGAATATATTGAAAATTAAATATTGTAAAATTCTATGGTGAAATGATCTTTTTAATTTAACGGTTAGTTCATGTAAGAAGGAAATTAATCAATAAAAAGTTCTACTTTCCTCTGTTGGAAAACAGGAAGCTTCATATTTGAATAAACTTTATGTTATAATTCACAACATCTTGTACGTAACATTAACTGGATATCAATTTGCGGGTATTAATCTTTGCAATGGACATTCAAAATAAAAACGCTGTAAGTATTACAGGGTTATCTGAATATGAAACATAAAGAACTATCTAGGAAGGCTATCGGAGTTGTTATAAAACTAGTGAAATGTTGAACTAGCTTCTCCATAAACGGGGATATTATCATATTTCATAATTTACAAATCTTCCTTTGAAAATCCACGAGCAATTAAGGTAATATCATAACTGAATATTAACTTTTTTCCTGAACGTACTTCTACTTAGTTGTTTTGTGAGATTATGGGTAAGGTTACAGCGAAAAATCTGCGGAAGAGGCCCTAATGATTGCATATTTTCATAGGAGTGAATGCAGCTCATCTTACACGAGGAAACGAACTTCTACAAAATATCTCCGGTTCTGAAGATTAAATAAAATGGTATTAAATAAAGTGAGAGCCTCAATCCTTGAAGAAGTAGCGTGTACCCGAGCTTGAATACAGCACGGGGGTGCGTGCCATTTCAGATGAAAAGGACTATCTTAATTATCCCTTTCCAGACTGCGACCCCAACCCTAAGTGCCGTTCAACTCATTTTCTCGCCGCCTTTAATTTTTCTATGTATATATTTCGCTCAGTAAACCTTTTCATTTTCGACCTTTGAATTCGTCCGCTTTCTCCATCATTCCTCCACTTTCATCCCCTCTTCGTCCAACCCCTAATTGCGTGAACCACTGAGGGGAAAAATTAACAACCTAAAGAAATGGTTCCGCCCTAATTCGATACGCGAAAAAGTCTGTGAGAGTAAATTAAAGTGTGATTTCAAGAAATATATTTATAAAATTATATAAAT
>KZ308761.1:120872-212342 GCA_000376725.2 Ladona fulva | reverse complement strand
TGTACAGTCTTCAGCCCGACGACTGGTTTCGACCTCATTCCCTACACCATTAGCTACGACAGGCTTTGGAAAGGGAAATAAGGCTTACTAGACAAATGAGGAGTGAGGCAATTTGCCCCTAATTTCCACACATTAATATATCCGCAAAAAACAACCTAAAAATATATACTTTAAGTTATTTATATAAAATAATAATATTAAATTAATAATAGTACACAATAAAGTGAAAATTGAGTATTAAATAAACACATTTGTTAAATATATGTGTACAGTGATTCAGCCCGGAGACTGGTTTGAACCTCATCCACTCCACCATGAGCTACGGAAAAACTTTCAAGAGGAAAGTGGGGCTTACTAGGCAAATGAGGAGTGAGGTAGTTTGCCCATGCTTTCCTCATATTATATGCAAATGTAGATAAACATATGCATATGTACACACAAGCTTCCGTGAGATCGGGGCAAGAAGGACAAGTGCCCAGGGCGAAAGTTAGTTGGGAGAAGCAAAATTGAAGTAAAAATTTATTATAACCGAAAATTCTGAATTTTCTGTTGGGCTTCCTTGTGAATTTTAAATACAAAATCTGGACGAAAAAAATACGTCTCTTTAAATTGTTAAAGGAGGATATAGATTCCAACGTAATACTTGCTAGCATATATGAAGGTAATGAGAATAAACAAGGGTAATTAGCAAGAATTTGCGGTTTGAAACAAAACATCTCCGTGGAGAAAAGTGTAAAGCCTACGGAGAGTTATAATTTATACAGCATAATTCGTATTTTAATATCTTTTTGAAACTTCAGGCTTATGTTGTATCGAATTGCTTTTGGACAGTGGGGTAAGGGGAGTCCGTGGGGTCCGGAATGCGTGGCGAGGATTATGCAAACGAAAAGAGCATGTAATTTGCAGGAAAAAAAATTTGGACCCCACCCCCACTTAAAGATTTTCTAGCTACGTTCCTGATACGTTTATATTTTTGTACTCATACGTATAAAAATACTGATATTTATATATGTCCATACGTAAACGTAGCCACTTTTACCCACGCATTCACGTGCGATGCCTCAAAAGTTCACACGCATTACACAGAGGTGAGTAAGTCTTACACGTCGTGGTTTTCCACACTATGTTTTCTTTTTTTTAACTCTATAAGCGCACACATGGTTCGGCGCTTCAGAAAGCCTTCTAACTCCGTCTCTTGCCACTAGGACGCGCCCTCGCTGCTCTCCTACGTTCACGCTTTCGCATGTCTGAAGGCAAAAATAAAAGAGGTTGGGGATGAGAGTGTGAGTTTGGAATAGGGCGATGAATGTGGAGGTTTCAGTGTATGAAAGACGTTAAAAAAGAGGAATACCCAACTCAGATCGACGACACGTTTTCCAAAGTGTATTCAATGCAAAGATTCCGCGCTGTCACTCAAATTATATCCTTTGCATGTAACGTGATGTCGAATACTTTCAATTTAGAGTATATAAATGTTTTGAGCGATTAATATGGTTTTAAACGATTAATTTGACGATGAAATGTACTGCTGTACATCTTGATTAAATTTACCCCTGCCAACTGAGCAATTAGGGCGATTTCTTTCGGCATGTCGTCAGTCTCAATACTATTCCAAGAGAAAATAAATTTGAAAAATAGCGATATGACTGGGATCTGAACCCAGGTCTCCCACTTTCCAGATATATTATAACCACTAAACTACCAGACTGAGTCATTTCCGCTCTTTCAACGGAAGAATTAGAGTCGACATGGAAGTTTAGAAGTTTTAATACCTGCCCGGAAAGTGGGAGATCTGGGTTCGAGTCCCAGTCATGTCACTTTATATTACACATCTATTCATCCTTGGTATTTAAGGCGCATACCTCTATGTCCGTAGTCTTTCCCTCTCACTATTCAATTTTTTCTAAGTCTAGGTAGTTAATAATGATTATTTCCACACGAAAAGTTCCTTTACGTTTCGCACACCTTTAAATTGGGAAGAAATTCACAAAATGTCGGCATGCATAGAACCACATATAGTTCAGAATCTGGAAAAATTATGGCACTGATAAGGAAATCGTATTACTATTCTCGAAAATACACTCATCTATTATTCGATGTGATTTCTTTTTCTTTACGTTAAATTCAATCACGCTATACTATATCCTTTCTGAGTACGCCATTCACCTCGTTTATTCACAACACATCTCTATATTTACTTGACTTGCAAACATCAACTCCATCCCTCTTCACACACTTCCCCTTTTTCTAGAGTTACGTACTCATTCACATACTGCCGTTACCATATTTCAGCAGTTCTTCTTCTGCCCAACCGTTTTAGTTGCCTAAATCGCACCAGTTTAGGAGAAATTTGACTTTAGCTTCAAGAAAATGGCGTCAGTCGAGCATAGTCGTATTTAGTATAGCGGTGCGATTTGAGAAGTGATGCGATTTGAGGAGTGGTGCTATTTGGCAGTGGTGCGATTTGATTAACTCTTCCCAACGCACCACAAACCAATGTGGAACATCCCTTTATTAAACGCATTCATCATCCATTTCAGACTCCAACATCTCTTTACTGGCATTATACATTCCCGGCTCTGTCTCTCTCGATTTTGACACACGCCTCACACAATCCAAACCAACTGCATTAATATCATTCATAGGCTTACTCCTGACGCTACCTTGGCTACCAGACAACAAAACCCACCAAATCAAAGCTCTATTTATAATAAGATACCATGTAAACGATTTCTTTGAGCGAATTTCGGAATAGTCTATCCCATCTTTCTTGTTCTATATATAGCGTGCTATATTTATACGTATAACTTTTTCGGTCTTCCCAAAAGATGAGATAATAGAAAATTTGTCCGAAATATCCGTTTCGTATTTCAAGGAAGAAGGAAGAACTATACTTCAAATGCAACTTTTAGCGATAGTATTTTGCAAATTCTTTGCTAAACTCTAAGTGCGCGTTGCTTTGATAAATTACGCGTGCCACGAAGTGCAAATATTAAAAAAATGGGTCCTGTACACGGAAAATGGCCTTTTTAACAGAGAATAACTTCCCGTTTCCAAGTTTCATGCATCGCGTAGCAGATGAATATGGGAAGCGATATTCATTAAATTTTCTCCACAGACTTTCGATCGATTCCATGTTATATCTTGGCGCTTTAATTAAACCAAATAAACATTTCATATTTTCAGCCAAAATAAAATTCCAATTCGGGAGGAAAGAGCACTATAACTAAGTTTTAAACGAGAGTATCGAATTATGTAATTAATAAGCTACGTTGACTGAACTTGAATTTTTCTAATTATTTGTAAGCATGCGGCTCTGGGTGAAGTGTAAAGAGCTGCATGTATACATGTCTATTTCTCTTATTCCTTTCAGAATGAGCACATCATTTCAATCGTTCATTCACAAAACGGCAATTCATAATTCTTGAAACAACTAGTTCTAGCATTCATTTCCCTGATTTTTCTCGCAGTATCGGAACGGACTGTGAAACATGGAAGAAGCATAATGTCGGATACATCCTATAAGAAGTATCTTCTCTGGAATATTTAAGCAAATTGAGCCTTTGTACACATTTTATATCACCTAGAGATTCCCATTCTGCGTTCTGAAGCATATGAGTATCGCTCACTGCTTTGTGGCAACAATTTTTTAATGAAACGCATCATCTTTCGCTGCACCTTTTCTAATTCTCGAATACAACACTTGTTGGCAGAGATCCATTCACTAGATGCATTGTAAAAGTGAGACGTAATTAGCACAATACAACATCTCTCACGGACTTTTTCTTCGCTCTTTACGACTTTTCTCTTCTCGAAACAGGATGTCTTAAGTTCTCTTCCATATTACGGATATGGGTACCCCATGTTAACTATTCCTGAGAGTTACACCAATATGTTTCATCAATGCTACTGTTAATAAAAACTTCCCTCGGAAGCTATACATACAATATACTTGTTGAAACACATCAGTACTGTACGCAGAATGCTTTTTGATTTTGTTCCGTGTGACTCCATACAGCGAATGCATGGTCAAAGATACAGTAGTTGTGGTAGGATTGCTTCAAGTGCTTCAACAGCTTAGGTCATTTCGCACGTAGGCCGACACCGGGAATCGAACCCGGAACCGCTTTTACCGAATTAGAACGCGTTGCCTACTTGGCAATACTTCCCCGTTTATGGAGAAGCTAGTTCAACATTTCACTAGTTTTATAACAACCCCGATAGCCTTCCTAGATAGTTCTTTAAGTTTCATATTCAGATAACCCTGTAATACTTACAGCGTATTTATTTTTAATGTCCATTGCAAAGATTAATACTAGGACCCCGTCAAAGATACAGCGTGGAGCAAAATACCACAATGCGAAATTTAAAAAGGAACAAGTTTGCGACAGAAATACGTCGCAAAGTTCGACGTATTTAAAAGGCGCGAAAGTAAGTTTCCATTCCGCATGTATTACAGTTCTTTTCAGGATAAAAAATTAACAAGACGTTACATTTCCAGGAGATACTGCGAGGCTCATCTGAATGACTCCCTATTTACCAAACGCAAGGTCAAAGTGCATCGTATTTATAACCTCTCTTTGTGAAAGCCAAAAGTAACTGGCATTTAGACCCCTCGCAGGATACGAGGAACTGGTAAAATGATTTGCGTACGGCGAGGATTATTTATACATTCAAATTCGAATTCGAATACGGAATGAAAAGGTTCTCCTTTGAATACATCTCTGGCAGATAAAATAAATCCGTGATAAAATAAATCCGTAATCCGGACTCGAGTTCCGCGGAATATTCGCGAGTGCTCTTAAAAGTATCGACGGAAGGCGGAATTTCCTGCGCTCGAGAGCCTCCGCTTGGGTCACGTAATCGCTGCACGCAACGCACGGATAATAACCGAGAGAAGTGCCGAGCGATCTGCAAAACGGCAATTCACGCCTTCGGAGTCACTCGCGCCGATTTTTCACGTGTCGAATCACGACTCCCTCACCACTTCTCTCACATCCCAGATTTTAGAGAGCGCGAGAAATTGCGTTCCTCGGGAAATGTCAAAAGCGAAGTTTCTTAGAGGGACGTTAAATGTTCCTTCGGCCGTAAGTTGATGAATGGATTGCCTCCCTGTCATTCGGAATAGAGTGAGAAGAAAATCTAGCCTTCATTTGCATTTGTCTCCAATGACCCTTCTGGCTTAGGTCATAGGAAAGCTACTGAGGTATGAGTGACACTAAATAATGTCATTCATCTGGTTAGGAAAGGGATGAAGATGGCACTGCACGAAAAGTCGTGCGGCTAGGCATATTCCCGAGGAGAAACGGACATTAGAAATGTTTCACAGTACCAGGATTTGAACCCGGGTCTTTCGTTTCAGAGCACTTATCCATGATTTTTGGGGGACTTTGTGGGCAACGGAGAGTTGTCCGGTAGACTGTACAACATTATCCATAGCGCAACCTATAGGGTCTCCTTACCCACAAAGAGTCCCAAACGGCATGAATAAATGTTCTGGTAAGATAGCACAATGGTTAGAGTAGTCACCCGAAAAGCCAAAGACGCGGGTTCGATTTCAGGTCCTGTTAGAATGTTTTCACGTCCGTTTCTCCTTAGGTTATTCATCTTGCTACATCCTTATAGAACGCTATGAAAAAGACTTTGGCTTTTAATGTTGTAGGGGTTGAAGTTTCAATCGGCTATCGGGCTGATAATTTTAGTCATATAAAATGATACTATATATAATGATATATTATATATTGTGTCATTATATATAGTATCATATTAGTCATATATAATGATAAATGAGTATTCGTAGATTTGATTGAAACACTGATACAACAATAGTATATTTGACAAAGGGCAATGGCAGCTTACTGAAGATTTACTCTTCGTTAAGGAATACATCGGTGAGAATTTTTTTATTTTTTTTTAAGTATTGTAGACATTTATTGCTCGTGTTTTTCTTATCCATCAAATAGAGAAGAAGACCAAGTGTTAACAGACTAAAAAGGTCGAAAATGTAACTACATTTATGTGGAACGCCTTAAGAAAGTATTAAGGGCTTGTGAAACGTGGATGAGGTGTGGAATGGAAAAATTAAGTTAGGAGGATAGAAAAACAAACGCGGAAGTGCTGGAGACGGTATAGAAGAGAGAATTTCGGCTGAAGCCATGAAGTGGCGGAAGAGGAAATGGGCGTGTCAAATACTAAGAGAGGAATGGCTAAATAGTTAATGGGAGTAAGATGCAAGAAAGGAGGAAAAACAGATAACAAAAGCAAAAGATACAGGGTAGAAAAAAAGAGCCGAAAATACCTGAAGAGCCCTAAAATAGCTAATTTGCGTGAGATATTTCAGTGTTTATGAACATACCGAACACAGAAAACGAAATGATAGTAGTAGTAGTATTATTGATAAAAGTGCTTCGACAGCTTAGGTCATTTCGCACGTAGGCCCTCACCGGGAATCGAACCCAGGACCGCTTTCATCGAAGTCGAACGAGATGCCCACTTGGCTATCTGAGAGCCCAAAACGAAATGAGTGACGGATTTTGAATCCATAATGCCTTTTTTCTTGTTGTCATAGTTGATATTACTATTATTAATGATATAATTGTTGTTGTATCTGTTGCTGTTATTGTTATTATTAAACGAAAACTGTAACAATCAATTGTATAAACAATCAATTATTTATTATTTTTGACGATCACATTCACAAACGACGCAAAATGACATTTTGATACATAAATGACCACATACAAAAACTCTCTTACTCTAGCCTGAGAAAAAATCCTGCTATCCGAGACTCGAACCCGGGACCTCAATATAAGGAAGCTGGTGCAATACTCATTCTGCGTCCGAGAGCGGCACGAATTTGTCGGTTCGATGGAATTATTCGTCACGTAATAATCTATGAGGGACTTAAAAAAAATTATTCAAACTGTATTGATACAGGTATGGTCCAAGAATTCACTACAAGCAGCAAATCAATAAAGATATCCCCAGCAATTTATACACAGAAATGAAGCAGTGGGCTTAACAGAGATGAATTTGGCGGACCAGTCAATGAATTGAAGATGGAGGTAGAAGTATAACCTCTTGAGACATAGACGATTAACGAAGTACTTTTCCCTCACGTAGAAATGCATTCGAGAGACGATAGGTATGGCAGAGGAAAGAGTTGAACTGAAAAGCAAACCCCGAGTTCATCTGTTTACCTCTTTTCCATTTATGCGAGTTATGAAAGTGATCAAGGGGAGAAAAAGCCCTCTCTGAAGCATCCCTTGGCGACAGCATCCGGGTCCAGACACGCTCTTTTTATTGAGACGAATCGTTAAGAGCGCGTGTCTGTTGCTATGGCAATCTTTTGGCGCCGCAAAACTTCCGCTTCTTTACGGCGCAGTCTTCTTCCTTTCGGGATAATTTGATTACCTCTGCATCTTCCACTCCATCGAATCGATGGCGAATAAAGTGCGAAAATGTCTCCTACGGAGTGAATCACGGATGAAGTGTTTGTGCACTAAAGGAATGCGTCGGAATAGCTGTGGGGGAAAGAAATAAAAGGGGCAGTAACTGAAAGGGAAAATGGGATGGAGAGAAGAGGTCGGAAGAGAAAAACTGTCATAGGAAGGGACTATGAAAGGATTGATTGAGAAGAGCTGAGGGAAAGAATGCTTTGTCCAGAAGATTTAGATACGGGTTGGGAACCTTTATTCACAGTGTCTGAAACCATTACTCAATCTGTGAAGGTATTATGCCGCACTTAAATGACGTGTTTCATACATTTACATTCCTGAACATCAACATACAAAGGGATTGGTAAATAAATTGTCCAGTGAGCTTAAGTGGTGACTGTTTTCCTCATTCTTTTCTAAGGAGATGAAGTAGACAAGGCTAAAATATAAAAAAATTCGAATTCCTGCATCCATAAAGAAAAGAATTGCTGCATTTACCACACCACTGATTTAAATAAGCTTGTGGTGATTTATACGTCGCTGCTACTATCTCTTAATAGATGAACCAATTTTCATTTATCTTTTGGTGCAGAATAGAGTAAAATGCATCTTTGATTTAATTTTTGTCTTAGTCTTGGTCATGGCTGTGATGATACGTAAGCTACTGAGGTATGAGGAATGTCGATTATTGACATGGTCGCTCCCAAATGAATGCTATGTAAAGTGTTGGTCATAACGTCATTTTGCAGCACTTACGCAGGCTGTTCCACTTACTACGTTTGGTTACTTCAGAAAGTCAAGGGCAAACTACTTCACTCCTCATTTTGGCTAGTAAGCCTCATTCCCTCTCCAAAGTTTTCCATGGCTAAGGGGCAAAGGAGTTGAAATTTAAACCAGAAATTCTACTAATATGTTTAAGCTTTATTGTGCTTTACTAAAAATGGAGATTTTGATGTTGCGAGACTGGAGGTTATAATTAGAAAAGAGAATAAAAGAGATGAAACAGTGAAGGTGATTCTTGTAAGGAAAACAGCCTAGTATTTACTTATTTCTATATTATAGCTCATCCCACATCCGTATTATTTATAATTTATATTTTAGTCGCAAATTTTCAATATTTTTAGAGTACTGTATTTTATTGTATAACTGCTTCTATATTTTGTTCTACTGTGTTATCGCCATTTTCCTTTCATCCCCTTCTCTGTGGACGTTTACCCACAACGTGGGTATTTTCTTTGACAACTATGAGTTGCAAAGATTTTTTCCCACACTCTACTCTTTCTTTTTGTTTTCAATTGATCACTGTATTCGTTTAAAAACGACATACTAGGTTGACAGAGGCACACATGGGCCTAACTTCACCAATAAAGGGTCTATCTACCTATCACTTCCATAATAAATCCAATACTTTGACAGAACATTCCTTCCCAAACCCCCTGGAATCTCTTACGATTTATCGCTACCGAGAAATTTTGTTCGTGAAATCAGAAAAATCGTTCTTTGATTACTACTATTTATATATCTCAGTACGCGAGGAAATGTACAGCCTTCGAACAACTCATTCGTGAACCATAAACCTTTGAATAGAAATTAAATCGGGACTTGAGTCGTGCTTTCTAATAAGAAAACAGCAGTTTTCGATGACCCCAGAATTCATTATCATTAAAAAAGAGAAAAAAAACTGTTTCCAGGAAGTCATTGGAGTTGCAATATCCGATTGAATTGCGACCTTGTTATGAGGCAATCATTCGAATATCCAATTTGCGATCAGACTGAAAAACGCACCTCCGCTAAGCCAATTACCAATTTTAATCGCAGTTCTTATTTCCGAGTTATTTAATTCGGCGGCAGTGATTCGATTTGGTGGTTTAATTGGATTTAACGTGACGCAATCCCTTCGCGGGATCTGTTTATTGTCCGGAAATGCTCTATCGGATGTGAGAGCGAAACAGGTGTACCAATCAGGCGACGCCATCATATTGCTTCCTTCCGCTTTGCCATGGCCATTAATAGATGCAAAACGCGTCTTCCTCTCCAATTAAAACACTTTCTTACGCAAGAGAAAGTGTAAAATTTGTGTGTTTTGGTTATAGTGAATACTCTTTTAACTAGGTGATTTCGGGGAGTGACAATTATAAAAATTACTTTCACATTTTTACCAATCATTTAATGAACATTTATTGTGATTTTTTTCTCAAGTATGTATGAAATATGTACGATACATGAGATGCGGTATGTTTTTATAGTTATCCGATTAAAATATATTTTGTACAGTTCATATTTCGACTAAATGAAGCTAATTTAGATCTCAAAATATGCATATAAATAAATTTCCCTTGATGAATAAGGAACATTTTAATACATGAATGAATTTGTGTGTGATATTAAGATTTCTTGCATTATACTGGAGAACCATAGATTCCAGACTTCATAAAACATTAAATATTGTCACTATGCAAAACTTAGAATATGTCTCATTTTCCTGATTACGTAAATTGGTTCACATTTTTCGAACTATTGTTATTGTAAAATGCATTATATGATTATGTTATTAACTTTTATATTTGTATTTACTCCGATGGCTAAGATCCACCGCTGGGCCTGTCAGTAGTGTTTGCAGATTATTCATTGCCCTATCTTGAGGGTGTTTTCCTGCTTCGGTGTATTTTCCTAAGTGCAAACTTAGGTTTCAAATAAGTGGAAGGATAGGGTGTTTACGTTGCACATAGAGATGAACGCCATAAAACCCAAGGCTTAAAAGATGCGAAAAATAGTGACATGAATGGGACTCGAACCCAGGTCTCCCAATTCCCGGACAGGTACTCTAACCACCGAAATTTAGTTGTGCTAATATGTGAACGAAGTGTAGTAGTGCTAAACCGCGGTAGTTTACTTTTACTAATGAAGTCTTACAATATATTTACTCTAAATTAATAAACATCGAATAAAATTAAAGAAAGTAAAATCGAAATACAATACAAGCGTCTTTTCGCCCAATAAAAAGACCCTTGTATTGTATTGTACAAAAATACAATAATATGCATGCCGTAGGTGAATCGGTCGCTTCAATACGGCAATAATAAGCAAAATACTGATGTATAAGTTTTACATCTATAAAGTACGATAATGTATAGAGTTTACATCAGATAGTTACATATATTTTGTATATATTCTCTAGACACATGTACTATGCAGACTAGCATAACATGTGTAAAATTCTTTCCAGAAGCTGTAAATAAATACTAGTCGTACCACTAAAAATTTGAAACATTTTTCAGTTCATACGTTACTGAGACTTTACAACCGCAGTCTTACTGAGGCCCATCTATGAATGAGGCCACCGACTATGGCCTATTTCGTCTATTTATTGAATCCACCCCTGGATAAGTCACTAAGTTTTAAGGAAAAGGGAGGTTACCCATTTATAGGGTACTGGTCCCTGCAAGGACAACTATTATTGTGGCCTTATTTGAAAAAAAATCTTCTTATATTTACTATTCGTGTGTTTTCTTTGCATCCTCAAGTGAAAATAATTTTTTTCGACCCACTGTTTACCATAAAAGTAAAATAAACCGATAAGTGATCCTCTATGGGACCACCGGTCTCTTCAGGACGTCCGAATTTTTTCGACTCGCAACCCGTTATTTGTCTCCGCGTTTAACTTTTCTCTCTCTTCTTTCACATTACATTTTCGGGAGATTATTTTCATAAATATATTCTTCTGTGATGTTTGCACTTTTATTATATTCATTGTTTACGATGATTTGTTTGTCGAGAAGAAAAGTATTGGTATTTATCGAAGAACTTGTACTGCTGGATGTAAAGCAATGTTTTCTTCTTTTGCTAGAATATGTTTTCAGAACAAGTCTTAAGTTTTATTTTTTGAATTTTACCAAAAATCAATAAAATCCCAACTGATGGAACTTAGTTTCTTAAAATTTGTAACTATTTTATGTCAGCTACGTAGATCTATCTGTTTTGGACTCGGTGTATGCAAATCTGTTCCACTTCGTTCATCTGAACTAAAGGAAGGATATTTTTCTATTTGCCTTATTATAATTATTTATTTAAATTATTTATATATGAATCATAGATGTATATGAAGAATCTTTTACTTTATCGAAATTTGAATGACCGACGACCGGCCGGAGACGGCCGCGGAGACGAGGGCTTACAAAAGGAACGCACACCGATCAAATGCTCTCTTTCTTTTCGGGAGTGATTGGCAAAATGTTTCGGAACGTGTCTTTCTAATTGAAAACCTTCCTAAAGACAAAGTTTAGGTTTATGATAGGGTTATTTGAAGGGATGTCATTGTATGTATATTATATTATAACCCTCAGTAAACGCACATTACGATCCCCTAAAACGGCAGTGTTTACAGAGTGGCTAGTAATGGAGTTCAAGGGCCAGGATCGCAATCTCCTGGGAATTCCGCTGCTACGGAAATAATATAGAAATCGTACAGCAATCCAATTTATATGCATCCCAGAAAGGAACGACCCTAGAATATATTTGGAAGAATTTCAGGCGTTTTGGGAATGCTGATTATTATGGGGTTTCATAGGGTTCTCAGCTCAGTTACACTATTCTGGTCCCAGGACGAAAATGTTCACGTAGAAATCATTTCTAAAGTAATGACTGTGAAAAGGTTTCTAAAAGTTTTGCGACACCTGCATATCAACGATAATACCGAAATGCCGAGGAAAAACGACCCCGGATTTGATAAATTATACAAGATTTCACCATTAGTTGACCACATGAATATAACATTCATGGAAATGTTCAACCCCTCCACATGGCTTGCAGTGGATGAATCGATGGTTAAATTTAAGGGAAGATCATCACTAAAGCAATATTTATCAATGGAACCAATAAAAAGAGGTTTCAAAATCTGGGCCATTTGCGACAGCATGACAGGCTGCGCACTTGGTCTGAAAATTTATAAGGGCAAAGGAGGCAATGCTAACTGCTTACCTTTGGGGGAGAGGGTGATCATGGAATTGGAGAGGTGTTTCAAAATAAAGGGTATGGAATATTTTTTGACAATTACTTCTCGTCTACTCTCGTCTACTATTACTGAAAAGCGGGATTTTCAGCTGCGGAACAATAAGGTCGAATAGGAAAGGATTCCCCACAGATAAACTGAAAAAGGATGCTGAACTCGCCAGGAGGGAACATGATTTTGTTCAGGCTGG
Source organism: Ladona fulva (assembly GCA_000376725.2). Classification (NCBI taxonomy): domain Eukaryota; kingdom Metazoa; phylum Arthropoda; class Insecta; order Odonata; family Libellulidae; genus Ladona; species Ladona fulva. The sequence continues at coordinate 199,708 of KZ308761.1, read as the reverse complement.
GGATGTTTCTATTGTTAAGTGGAAAGATAGAAGTGCTAAACCCGTCTGTGTAATCTCGTAAATGAGTAATCCTTCCAAGTATGTCGAAGTGCTGCGTACTGAAAAGGATGGCTCAAAGAAAAGTGTTTTGTGTCCTGAAGCCATTGCCTCCAACATTAAAAACATGGGAGGTGTTGTTCTTTTTGATCAACTAATGGCAAATTATTCCATTGCATGGAAAAGTAGAAGATGGTGGAGGAAACTTTTTTATTATTAGATGGATGCAGCGATTGTAAACAGCTATATTATTTATAATGTTTCTTTGCTGAAGTCGTATCCCGAAAAGAAACCGATGAGTCACCTTGAATTTCTCTCTAGATTGGCGTCGGATTTGATAGGCAAATACACTTCAAGAAAGCAAGTTGGTCCGCGACCATCTTTGTATGGGAAAACAAAAAAGTGTACCATTGGGAGATCAACATTGGTCTCCAATAGCATTCAGCTCTTCAACGTTGGAGAGCACTTGCCGACAAAGAGAACGAAGCGCAGGTGTGCTCATTGTAGCGCGAAATTACAGCCAAAAAGATCCACAATAACTTGCGAGAAATGTGATGTTGCACTATGCTTGGAGTGCTTTATTCCCTTTCATAAGTAGGTTAGGTTATTCGATGGGAAAAGCGAATTTACTTAATCGAAACAACCAGGAAAGTTTTACTTTAGACGATGGACGCACGAACGAATTTTATACGCGGATTGATTCAAAGATGGGGCCAATCGAGTTGTCAGTGGATGGAATAGGAAAGTTGTTGAGAGCGGTAGACAAGAAGAAAGAGCCGGAACCAGAAGGTACACCATCGCTTGTTATTCAAACACTGGCGAATGAGCTTTCTCCCCTTCTTTTTACAGATGCTGTATTTATAGATTTTAGAAAAGCTTTCGATAGTGTATCGCATGTAAAAATAATCCATAAGCTGATGGCTTTCGGAGTTAACGAACGGGTAGTTGATTGGATAACATCATTTTTAGAAAACAGATCGCAGCGAGTCGCATTGGACGGAATTTTATCTGATGAGGTTTGCGTCACATCCGGTGTTCCGCAGGGTAGTGAATTAGGTCCGATTTTGTTCCTAATTTATATTAGCGATATAGTGGATAATGTTAGATGTAAGGTTAGGCTATTCGCCGATGATACTGTTATTTACAGAGAGATCGTAACTCCGGACGACATTGGTTGTTTGCAGAATGATTTGAACATTATTTCAGGTTGGTGCAGTGACTGGCAGCTTGATTTGAACGTAAAGAAGTGCGTAGCTATGATTTTTACGCGTTCCGCCAAGGGTACCCGCACACCCTATAATATTTCAGGATATCCGTTGGAGTTTGTGAGGCATCATAAATACCTAGGTATTACACTCAGTAGTAGTTTTTCCTTCAAAGAGCATATTCAAAGCATAGTAGGTAAAGCGAATAGGATGCAAAGTTTAGCCAGTAGAATTCTGAGGGGCTGCTCATCGAGTGTAAAAGAAATAGCGTACTTTTCCCTGATTCGTCCTCTCCTTGAGTATTGCTGTGCGATTTGGGATCCTCACGAAGTAGGATTAACATCCCATCTTGAGATGGTTCAACGTAGGGCAGCTAGGTTCGTTAAGGGAGATTTCAGATTTGACAGCAGTGTTTCGGCAATGATAGAATCCCTCGGATGGAACTCGCTTAGTGATAGAAGACTTGAATACCGTAGGAAGCTTTTCGATAAGTTTGTCACCACGGATCTCGGGGAGGAGATAGTTGATTTTCTCATCCCAGCTAGTAACGTACGCAATCTTCTAAAGAAAACAAAAAAAGCGATACAGGGAAATAGTCGCCAGGACTGATAGTTATTACTGGTCATTTTTCCCGCGAAGTATTAGAGAAGCTAATAGCTTTCAAGGTTAGTTAGGGATATAGGTGTTTTACACCCCCTGCCACACGCCATTGGAGGTTTGCATGGCTTAAATGTAAATGTAAATGTTTATGACATTCACTTAGAAAATCTAATTCCATACCTCCCCTGGAGTTTTTCCCTGTAAAGGGTTAAATAAGATCTGATTGGCAAAGAAAATGCTACAGGTTGGAAAATAGTTCTTAAAAAATCTCAGTACATTTGTTTTATTGATGAATTTCCCTCCTTGCTACACATATTTTGTCCTTTTGGATGCAATTTTAATTAAGAATAAACTGCCTTTCACAGCAGTGCTGTACCGGGTATTTCATCAAGTAGAGCATTAAATAGTTCGCTAGTGGATGCAATTTCCCAAACAAATAGGCGCTTAATATTGTGAGAAAATGAGGGCGTAGCTATTGAAAAGATCGATCGACGGCAAACGGCGTATCGGAAGGAAGTGATTATAAAAGCTTTTTAATAACATTAGATATTTAATTAAAGCTGCATTATTTTCCGAAATTAGATATTTCCATGAGCATTAAATGCCGTCGGATATTTAAACATTGGCCGATATTAAACGGCGGCAAGAATAATTAAAAATTAAAAATAAAAAGATATCGAGTTTTAGCTGCGTCGGGCTTTGGTTCTTTGGTTCGCGTTAATGCCAATTAAGCTTTGAATCGGGGAAATGAGTAGAGTTATTCATTTGTTTTAAAATAAAATTTCTCTGGGAGAAATTCATTTTACTCGTTCCAGGTCAAATGTATACATTCTACTAAGTAGTAATTACACGTGCAAAGCGTTGCAAAATATAATTAATTTTTCATTCTTTCATATTAAGCGCGCGATTGAAATTAAATTAATTAAACTTCAACCAATGTACATTGATGTAAAAATATAGTCAAACATAATTATTGCTGATTGATTTTGTTTCGTTATTCATCGATATTTGTGTTTCCATTCTGTAAACTATTGAAATTGACTTTTCCGGATAAAAAGAATGTATATAAGCTTATTCTTGTTACACAGCTCGCTTTCATATTTTATAGATTAAAAAAATATTTATTATAGATTTTAAAGGTGAAAACGATAAATGAGCATAAACTTTTATCTCAGTATCTGGCCATTATTCTACACACAATACAGAGTAGCATCAAAACGCCTGCAGCAAATATGACAAATTGTAAGGTAAAATCGAGTCATTTCATATAAAAATCAAAATTTTCTAATCAGCTCTCTCTTTTCGGATCTGTTTTCACACAATTCTCACGTGTGCTTAATCCGTTGTTATAAGATATTTTCCATCTGAGGATTACATAGACATGCCGAAATCGCTCCTATGTTGAGTACATTTATTTCGCGGAGTTGGCACAAATTTAAGATAAATAAAAATTGCCGAATTCCGTTTACATATTCAATTTTACCTCATCCTCTTCGAGGTTGGCAAATTAAGAACGCATTTTTATCAACAACATAAACAACAATCATCAATAAATTACAATAATCATCAACAATAATAGAACTAATATAACGATTAAAATATTTAAAAAAATTAAATGACGACCTTATACAAAGAAGTTGAAAGTTTAAATGCCCGTATGTTCGTATAAAACACCAGAATACTAAATTGCTCAACTTCCAAACTTTGTACATTATTAAAAGTCAACAAAACAGAGAGAATAGGTTAGTTTCCAACGGTCTATAACGGTTAGCAATTCAGTCCCATACGAGACGAAGCTTTCTCATAATAAATGCATGTAAAATTCATTTTTATCTTATTTAAATGGAAAAAGAACGTTGGAAATTGGAGTCAGTAATAAAAGAAATATTTAATAAATATTATTCCATTGCATGGAAAAGTAGAAGATGGTGGAGGAAACTTTTTTATTATTAGATGGATGCAGCGATTGTAAACAGCTATATTATTTATAATGTTTCTTTGCTGAAGTCGTATCCCGAAAAGAAACCGATGAGTCACCTTGAATTTCTCTCTAGATTGGCGTCGGATTTGATAGGCAAATACACTTCAAGAAAGCAAGTTGGTCCGCGGCCATCTTTGTATGGGAAAACAAAAAAGTGTACCATTGGGAGATCAACATTGGTCTCCAATAGCATTCAGCTCTTCAACGTTGGAGAGCACTTGCCGACAAAGAGAACGAAGCGCAGGTGTGCTCATTGTAGCGCGAAATTACAGCCAAAAAGATCCACAATAACTTGCGAGAAATGTGATGTTGCACTATGCTTGGAGTGCTTTATTCCCTTTCATAAGTAGGTTAGGTTATTCGATGGGAAAAGCGAATTTACTTAATCGAAACAACCAGGAAAGTTTTACTTTAGACGATGGACGCACGAACGAATTTTATACGCGGATTGATTCAAAGATGGGGCCAATCGAGTTGTCAGTGGATGGAATAGGAAAGTTGTTGAGAGCGGTAGACAAGAAGAAAGAGCCGGAACCAGAAGGTACACCATCGCTTGTTATTCAAACACTGGCGAATGAGCTTTCTCCCCTTCTTTTTACAGATGCTGTATTTATAGATTTTAGAAAAGCTTTCGATAGTGTATCGCATGTAAAAATAATCCNAAAAACGGAAATCAAATAAAGGAAGGAGTAACAGAATGGTTTTGTGGAGTAAAAAAAACTGATTTTTTATCTCAGGAAAAAATTGTTTCCACTGCAGGAAAACACCTACTAAGAGAAGGGGGGTGTGAAAAACCTGCGAACGATGAAGGAGAGAGTGAAAGGATGAGAGAGATAGATTACTTACAGGATAAAAAAATTACAGAAGTTATAAACATATGCAACATGTATCAGAACATAATTATTCTTTACCAGTTAAAATTTAGCACAAAAAAATTAATGTTGTGAATGGTATGAACTAGCATAATAGAAGTAAATAAAATATAAGATTGCATCATACTATAAAATATATATAATTATCCAGAAAGGTCGTCCTTTTTTTACAAAAATTGTCATGAGACAAAGGGAAGATAGAATCAAAGTAAAGAAGAAAGGGGGAAAAAGTGATATAAGAAGGGAGGGTAAGGAAAGATTTAACTGAAGAGAACGGCTGTAAAAGTGAAGTGAAGAAGAGATCGAACGGCGTCTATGCAAATTGGGCCTCTAAGAGATTTTTTGTATAGAGTTTCCTGAATGAAGATAAGGAGGGAGTATTTTGAATTTCTGGCGGAAGTGCGTTCCATAGTCTGCAAACGGTTACGTGGAAAGATTTGTTGTAAAATCCGGTTCTTTGCTTAGGGATTTATATATTTTAATTTCCCCTTGCATAACGATCATGGATATTGTTCATTGTGGTGAACTGTGAAGAAAGATACTGTGGCATATTATTACTTTTAATCGAATACAGACAGGACATAAGATGGAGTTTCCTTCTCGCTTCAAGCTTAAGCCAAGATAATTGCTCATACAAATTCAAAACATGATCGCTTTTCCTCAGGTCTCAAATGAATCGAATGCATGAATTCTGTGTCCTTTGTAATTTAGTGGCGTGATCGCCCCAAGTTAGAGAATCGTTGATTATTAGACCTAGATTCGTAACACTTTGACATAGTGGGATATATTCATTTTCAATCCTAAGAGGATGTAAGGAGTATTTATTATAGGTGGTAGTAAGCTTAGGATGTCCAATGATTATAGATTGACTTTTAGATGGATTAATTACTAGTTGATTTTTAATACACCATTCGTTTATGAGTGAAATATCCGTGTTCATGTGATCTATGGCGCTGTTAAGATAAGATGCCGGTGAGTGTAGAGATGTAGATCGTTGGCATAGAGGTGGTAATTGCAATAGTATAGGCCAGCAGCGATGTCATTGATACAGATAGTAAATAGTAATGGCCCGAGGGAGGATCCTTGTGGAACGCCTCCATGGTCATTAAGCCATTCGGAAGAGGAATTATTATAGGCAACTTTTTGGGACCTATTACTCAGGTAAGAAGAGAACCACTTTAGAGAGGCAGCAGAAAAACCCAACGAACGAAGCTTGGTGACTAATATTTCTTTATCAATGGAATCAAACGCCTTACTGAAGGCGAGTAAGGTAAGAACTATTACTTCTCTTCGGTCCATTGCACGACGAATATCGTCGGTAATTTTTATAAGGGCTGTGTCTGTATTATGTGACCGACGGAAACCAGATTGATATGTGTCGTAGAGGCGATTTGTTGATAGACGTGCGCTAATTTGTTTATGAAGTAGTTTTTCTAGTGCCTTGGAAATTGGTGGCTAGATATTAATAGGTCTATATTGGGTGCAGGAAGAGGATGACGACTTTTTAGGCAAGGAATGTACAAGAGCTTTTTTCCACGGTGTTGGGAGTATACCTTTAAGTATTGACCGGTTGTATATATGTGTGATTACGGGGAGGATAAAGTTAATTACTTTATGAATGATTAGTATAGGTATGCCGTCAGCTCCTTGGGACCGTGGTTTTATACTGAGAAGAGAGCGGTGGACTTGTACTTGAGTTAGGGGAGAAAATTCGAAATAACTGGGAGCGTTAGTGATCGATCGAGCGCGACGTTCTAAGGTTTCGATATAAGCCTCTTCAGCGTTCTCATTAACCGATGAGGAAGGAAGAATGAATTCATTATTTAGATCATCAAGGGAGATATCAGTGGGAAGCGAGATTTCCTACGTCTTGCCTATTCCAATATGTCTAAGTTTACCCCAAACAGTAGATTGAGAAGCTCCACCATTAGCGATTTGATTTGTATATCTCGTTTTGGAGTTCCTAATGAGTATTTAAGGTAAGAATTTAATTTAAGGTAAGAATTGATATTAGACTACACGAAGAGGAGGCAATCTTCTGAGATTTAGCATTTGCATTTACGAAGAAAAATCACCGAGTCTAAAATAGGATTGTTTCTTAATCAGCCAGATTCGGCCCATGGGCAGTGGGATGGTTAAATGGTGAGTCTTCACGACCAAGGAGGAGTGAGAACAACATATTTATCGGTATTGGAAAAGGAAAACTTCTCATGCACTTAGCATCTAATAAAAGTACGTTGATATCTTAAATAGCCTGTCTCTCTGGAGGTCTAACTAACTCCCCGTCTCTCGGAAATTCAAAGCATATCCCGGGAAATCCCGGACGTTGGAATTGGACTTGCCTCATGGAAATTGAAATTACCTCAGGTATACAAATTACATAGAATCACTTAAAAGAATCAAGACTTCCGGTCCAATCACACACCCTATACCTCTAGTTAGAACACTCCGGAAATAGAAAGCGTGTATTTCACAGTTCTTTAAACCTTGGTCACTAATTTTACTTTTGGTGATCTTAATGAAAGTGCAACTTTAAATGTTTCGCAGCTGCAGGAAAAAATGCCCACTTCCTTTTCCTTGGTTTAACGAAAGGAAGTCGATAATATATACTGATTTTAATAATGAACTTCTGTAGTGGGGAGGGCGTATAGACAAGTTCGTAACGCGTTCGGCAATAATGCAAGATGTTCCGAGTTCGAATCCCGTTAGCAACCCGTATGTGCGAAATTACCTCAGCTGTTGAAGAACTTTAACCAACTTTACTAGTACTTAATTGTAATTTCTAAGGATATGATGGACACACTACTACTTTTACCCATGTTACTTTTCCTCAATTTCACAGGTACGAGATTTTGTAATTATTAATTATTTAGTATTAATTATTGTTATTCTTCATCATAATACTACCCTTAACTTTATTTTTGTAAGAAATTTCCACAAACCTTGAATTTATGTAGCTATAATTATGTAAAATATATTATATTTATTTATAATATTATTTATAATCTATAATGTTTGATCAACTAAAAGTCTAAGAACGAAAAGCATTTGTGTAATCGTAAAGTCAATTTGACTCAAAATATTAATCCCGGGACATTCCTGAGGCTCCGATATGGTTAGAAACCCGGGCAACGGCACGAAATGATCCTTTAAAGTGAGAATGTTCCAAATATAATCATATTTTCTTCGGTGTTCGTATCACTTTTAACCAAACCTATCTTGAATCATGTTTCTATTTCGCCCTCGCTAATACAATCTAATTCAACTCTCTATTTCTTTCACCCAACTTCCTCAAACGTTAGTCTCAGGTTTTAAACTTAAAAAAGAAATAAATCCAGACGAGAGTGGGGGAAATATGATGAAAGGGTGGAGGGACAGAAAGGGGCGGATAAGTGGAAAGAAGATGATTTGACGGAGGATAAAAATTACATCCAATTACATCCACCGGTGGGCTTATGCCTTCTCATTTCCTTTCCTCACTAAATCACCCACTCCTCATCTTTCACTTCCTCATCGCTGGAGACTCCTTCAAGAGGATTTCACCTGCGTTAAATTTTCCCTAAAACGCTTTTAATCATCCTTATTTGCATATCCTTCCTTTTAAACTTCCTCTTCGCCCACTCTTTTGTCTCTCACCAATGATAACCTCTGTCACTCCATTGTACTCCATTTCCTCCTAATCAGTATGTCAAATGCGCCGCGACAGTTGGTTTAATAGCTCTACATCTTTCCGAGATTTTGCGCGTATCAGTTCTTTGATTTAGAAAATCTTGCTTTCACGACATAGAATACATAAATTTAACGTTTCTTCCTTCACCTCTTTCCTTCAAGACATTCAATTGCCTTCCTTTGGTGGATTAATTTATGATCGGAGAAAAAGATAGATGAAAAATTATCTAATATATATTAAACTGGCTTCAAGCCCCCGTTGATTCTCAACGGGGAAATATGAGAATGCATGAGCTAGGATTCAACAATGGAAATAGTCGTCAAGGGGACGGTTTGTTAGAAAGGTTTCGTTTATTTGATCGAAATTCACCCAATTTTGAATAAATACTATATTCGACGACAAAAATAAGAATGTTTATTAAGTTTCCCTTCTGTTGGTTCTCATCTCGATTTCACTGACTATTCTTTCTTATTTAAATTTGCAAAAGAAACAAACCCTGCAAGAGATAAAGAGAGAACTGAAATGCTCGGATTCAGCAATAGAATAAGTCAATAGGGGGAAGGTTTGTTTACAACCACAAAATCGTCTATTTCATTAAAATTCTCGCAATTTCTAATCGGAAAGCAACGTTCCACGGTCTAAATAAGTATTTGCCTTTTAATGTTCCTTCTTCTGGTATTGGTCTCGATTTTGTACGGCTATTCTTACTTATTTAATTTTGCAAATGAAATGAATCCTGCATGCGATGATAAACAACTTTAGAAGCATTTCTTATGGAAACCGCTTTAAACGTCCGGAGTCGACCTGGGGACGGTTAGGTGAATAAAAAGTAGGCCATTATCTGTCCGGGGAAGATATTTAACAGTCTCCAAAGTTTGAAAGTTGTGCGAGATCTGGTTCTTGAGTTTGGGAGCAGAAAGACCCCAATTAGGTCTATTTTAAAAATGTCTGCTGTCGATGAGCACAGCAAACCATTCCCATAACAGACAAATCCGATTTGCCGGGACAAGATCCCGGGACCTTGGGGTTGGAACACTAAGCATTCCACCACCGCGGCCGATGATGAGATTAGGCAAGATGAGGAGTGAGGTAATATGCCTTTGCTTTCCAGAGGCATCATGCGATAGATAGAAAAATCCATTCAGAGCAACGGCTAAATGAATTTCTATTTTTGGGATATCTAAAAGTTTTATCCTAGATGAACGTCTTCTTTACATAAGTAGCCCGAAACTTAGGTAAAGTAAGATAAAATTTGTTCGAGACCCTAAAATAGCTAATGGCGATTCCATAGAATAACCCATTCCTACCCTAAATCAGATACTACCGCCATCAAAGGCCTTTAACTCATTGAATTAGTTCCATGGCCTATTTCAGCACGAGTATTCAAGTCCCTTTTGGAGGAGTAAAAATCATTACGTTGATCAAAATCGGGAACTATGTTATTTAAATTTAAGTAATGCTCCTTAAATGCTCCATGAAGACTTCCGTTCCCCTACAACGTATCATGATTGCATCTTATTTCGCTATGGCTCCTTCCTTTGCTTGTTTTCTTTCATTTCCAGAATCTCATCATCTTCCTCTCCATTCAGTTCCCCTTTTTCCATCTCTGCCTTATCCCACTCTTCTCAAATTACAATTGATTTTTATGCTGCGAAACCCTACCACTTTCAGAGAGAATATTTCCTCAAGGCTTAATCGTGCCTCCTTTATTTTTGTTCGCTAAGAAAATTGCCGCTAAACGCGAACAAATGTCTCTGTAAAAAAATTTCCCAAATGAGTGTGAAGAAAATAGTGAATTTCTATCATCGCCTTAAACGTAACCGACACAATAGAATATGATATATCTTGTAGCTAGCAATTTTCCAGTTAGCAACGTAATTTTTCTAAGTATTTCAGTGGAAAATCACTCAGTTGACAAATATTTTTGCAGCAAATCTTTCCCACAAAAGAGTACAGCTAATAATACACGGAAAAATATAAATCGTAAATAACATATTCACGTCTAATATCCCATTCGGGAGAGTAGATTTTAACTCTGTAAATGATTTGTCTTCGCTGGATAAAATAATCATTTAAGATGCTGAAAATGGGATCCTGTATGCGAAATGAAGGTAACTTCCAAAGGAATGACATTCTCGTGGATGCTTTGTAAGTACTACATGTCTAGATTTCACATTTCAAAGCGACAAGTTATGCGCGAATATGTAAAGTAGGTTAAAACTTCCTTCCTTATCACGTTAACTTAAAACTAACAAATGGAGATTCATCAAGACAGTTGCAAGAGATCAAGGAAAATTGGAGAACTAAGACTGGTATGCACTCGCAGAATCAGATTTTTAAAGAAGAGAGTTTGTCTCTATTGTATTGGCTTATAAGTATATGTCATTGCTAGACTAAACCCTGATTACCAAAATTTGCACAACTGCCAAACTTCACAATTAATCAAATATTGTTATGTAGCAGAACTTGGGCTACTTTTAGTTTAACTCCATGGCCGACGTTTTGCAAAGTTATATTTCTTCTTTGTTGAAATATTTGTTTATTAACATACAAAGTAAATATATATAGAGTAACCCTCAAAGAATCTAGTTTTTGTCATAAATGTAATTTTGGGTAAAATTAACGGATTATTGCTGAAATTTCGCGACTTCGAAAAATTTCCACCATTAAAACCGCAGCCATCGTGGAATTTGCAACTCATAAAATATGTATGAAAAAATTGGCCCATTGAATAAAATATATGGAAAAATTGGCCCATTAATAAGGCATATGGAACTAAATAATAAATTCAATACATCTACATTTGTGAGTTATATTTTATTACAAAAGAATCTCCTGTTGATTATAAAAATAACACAAATTAGTGATGGGGAGATACCAACATTTTCTCTGACTGCGATATAGTTCTCGATACTACTCTGAACTTACGATATGGATTCGATTCCTGACTCCAATTCCGATGATTGCAATGATTTAAATTCACTATACTTAATTACTGTTGGTGTAAGACTGAAAAAAAGAGATCCGACTGAATAACAATTTGAGTTCATTTTATTTTCACAAAGAANATGACTGTGTATAATTTATAGAATTGTAGAATAGTTGATATTATTGTAATAGCATAGATTTGCTGTAATACTTTGTATGACGTGCTTCCTTCGGTAGGTTTTTGGAGGGGTTTTACTCCCGACTAGGGTGAATGCCAGGCAGGACTTCTCTTCTATGTAGCTGCTACAAACAATAAATTAATATATAGAGACTCGACCATTCCATTTTCATACGAGTATAAGTAAAATAAATGCACATTAAATACCACACATAAGAGTTACAAAGATGTCTTTATTTAATGTTACCGAAATCTTTTTTGAAATCGGAATGTAGGTTAAAAATTCACCGATTCCTGTACATAAAAAATAGTTCCTATATTTTCTATTCCGATTAACCGTCCATCACTAATAAGAATAAATCATTGAATATATTCAACCATTCAATAAATTGCAATAACCATTTTTCAAGAACCATTGAATACATTCAATGGTTTATTCTTATTAGTGATTGACGGATTAGTAGTGGATGAACTCTCATTTCATCTGATACAAGACCAGAGGTCCTTCATTTTTAAGAAAAGCAATGAATTACTGCTGATTACTCTGGAATACAAAGACACTACGACTAATGCTTATAGTGGAAGTGGAACACAATGTGAAAGAGAAAGTGTACAAAGGAATCACACAGAAATTTGGACTTCATGAACGGAAGGAATATAAATGTATTAACGCTGTCTCATATGTCACACTCGGTTTATTAAAACATTGCGGCGCAAATTGGATGACAGGTGTTGAATGAATGATATTCATGGGTACATATTTTAATTATCACAGCAAAGATTAACTTTAAAATGCTTTATTTTCCTTCCGGATATAACGGATACCCCAGCTCCTTGTTTATAAACGCGAATAGCTACCAACAACCTTGAAAATACTGCTAAAGCACGTTAAATATAAGAAGTTATTGATTAAATCATCAAGATTCAAAGTTTTAATTTTTTAAAAATGACATGCGTCTTTTTAAAACGCCATACGCCCACGAATTCTTTCAGTTAGTGGAGAACGTATATGGGAGCAAGCTTCCATCTATCGTCGCGTATCTGAACCATACAAATGCATCTGCGCCTAGCATCTGAATCATACGTAGGTTTTCATAGCATTGTATGCATTAGAAGATTATGAGATTATTTTAACGCAAGCCTAAGTGAAAGAATCTTATAATTATGCCTCGACTTTGTAGTTTCCATTGATAAGAATAAGGAAAAAAGAACACTTATACCTGCTTTCACCTTATACCTTATGCAAGCCTATGTGCTTAATTTTACATGACCATACATATAGTAATGGTAAACATACATAATGGTACCTTGACATCTAGCCTGATTTACAACTAATCATCTCTTAGCGGTGCAAAAAATCCTCTTTAATGGATTCTAGTAAGGTACATACTGAATTGCATCAGGTCATCGCGAGAGAGGTAATGACAAATGTAATTCGGGAAAAATTAGAAAAACTTGCAGGACTTCAGCTGAGCGAAAAATGGTGAAATAGGGAAAAATCAATATAAATAATCGGTGATATGTAATAAAAAGATGTATCAACGACATTGATGTTCTCAAAATCCTTAAAAGAAAAAGAATCTCTCATAAATTTCGAAAAATGCATGCGTTATGGAAAATTTGTAGGTCAAGTTCAGCCTCTCCTTGTTTACTTAAATTATCATTTGTGAGTGAACAAACATACAATTCTATATAGTTTTCCTACTGCTCCCCTATTTTGAAATCGTTACGCATATTTATTTCCATATCAAGAAGGATGCAGATATGAAAATTTTGGCACGATTTCCACATGATGTGGTGTTTTCGCTCGGCTAAATTAGCTGAGCAAATTGCTAAATGCAAAATCCAGTCTATCCTCGATGGAGCCTGAAAAATATTGTCCTAGATATGAGAGCTATTTATACGTGGGATAAATAAAAATCAAACCTGTTTTCTCGCTGGGCTTAAAAAAACTAGGTATCTATTTTTCAACGGGGAAATTGCCTCTCCAAAGAATACTCGATGAACTTGGTACCTAGCTTAACCACATTCCGCGGAATAATAAAGTTTTAATATTGCAATTCTGGTTAAAATTCAACCCACATATACATCCTCCTGCAATTAATTGTCTTTAAATCGCAGTACAGTTGCTTCCTTGCCGCTATCGAATAACTATTCTCCCTAGATGCAGTATTGAAGAAAACAAAACTTTTTGAATACTTATATCCGTTTGAGGAAAATACTGATGGACCTCAAGTTGCCCACATCTGCACTACTCTTTTCAAACCATATTCTGAGCCATACAACCAGAGGGCCGGTTTTTGTCTATTTGTCCATTTTGGCGGGGGTTTAAAGCCATGGATTTCTTACGATCCAGGGGCAGGAATATTCCCGCCCAAATTCTAATAAGAATAAAAACTAATTTATTTTAACTTATATACCCTACGAATTTTCTTTAATTTTGGCTCTATTCTCTTGTGGAGGGAGGGGTTTAAGCCCCCAGAACCACGCCATTGGCTACGCATCTGCACACACATTTGTCGTCTGCCTATAATATCGTTTTAACTAAGAAAAAAGGCCATNCTTCGAAAAATTTCCACCATTAAAACCGCAGCCATCGTGGAATTTGCAACTCATAAAATATGTATGAAAAAATTGGCCCATTGAATAAAATATATGGAAAAATTGGCCCATTAATAAGGCATATGGAACTAAATAATAAATTCAATACATCTACATTTGTGAGTTATATTTTATTACAAAAGAATCTCCTGTTGATTATAAAAATAACACAAATTAGTGATGGGGAGATACCAACATTTTCTCTGACTGCGATATAGTTCTCGATACTACTCTGAACTTACGATATGGATTCGATTCCTGACTCCAATTCCGATGATTGCAATGATTTAAATTCACTACACTTAGTTACTGTTGGTGTAAGACTGAAAAAAAGAGATCCGACTGAATAACAATTTGAGTTCATTTTATTTTCACAAAGAATATATTTAATTGTAATATTTATATTTATTATAATTTATATTTAAAAATAATGAGTGAACTGAAAGCGGTAAAAAAGAGTTTTAAAATATTGTTCTTTAAACTGTAGCTGCTACAAACAATAAATTAATATATAGAGACTCGACAATTCCATTTTCATACGAGTATAAGTAAAATAAATGCACATTAAATACCACACATAAGAGTTACAAAGATGTCTTTATTTAATGTTACCGAAATCTTTTTTGAAATCGGAATGTAGGTTAAAAATTCACCGATTCCTGTACATAAAAAATAGTTCCTATATTTTCTATTCCGATTAACCGTCCATCACTAATAAGAATAAATCATTGAATATATTCAACCATTCAATAAATTGCAATAACCATTTTTCAAGAACCATTGAATACATTCAATGGTTTATTCTTATTAGTGATTGACGGATTAGTAGTGGATGAACTCTCATTTCATCTGATACAAGACCAGAGGTCCTTCATTTTTAAGAAAAGCAATGAATTACTGCTGATTACTCTGGAATACAAAGACACTACGACTAATGCTTATAGTGGAAGTGGAACACAATGTGAAAGAGAAAGTGTACAAAGGAATCACACAGAAATTTGGACTTCATGAACGGAAGGAATATAAATGTATTAACGCTGTCTCATATGTCACACTCGGTTTATTAAAACATTGCGGCGCAAATTGGATGACAGGTGTTGAATGAATGATATTCATGGGTACATATTTTAATTATCACAGCAAAGATTAACTTTAAAATGCTTTATTTTCCTTCCGGATATAACGGATACCCCAGCTCCTTGTTTATAAACGCGAATAGCTACCAACAACCTTGAAAATACTGCTAAAGCAGGTTAAATATAAGAAGTTATTGATTAAATCATCAAGATTCAAAGTTTTAATTTTTTAAAAATGACATGCGTCTTTTTAAAACGCCATACGCCCACGAATTCTTTCAGTTAGTGGAGAACGTATATGGGAGCAAGCTTCCATCTATCGTCGCGTATCTGAACCATACAAATGCATCTGCGCCTAGCATCTGAATCATACGTAGGTTTTCATAGCATTGTATGCATTAGAAGATTATGAGATTATTTTAACGCAAGCCTAAGTGAAAGAATCTTATAATTATGCCTCGACTTTGTAGTTTCCATTGATAAGAATAAGGAAAAAAGAACACTTATACCTGCTTTCACCTTATACCTTATGCAAGCCTATGTGCTTAATTTTACATGACCATACATATAGTAATGGTAAACATACATAATGGTACCTTGACATCTAGCCTGATTTACAACTAATCATCTCTTAGCGGTGCAAAAAATCCTCTTTAATGGATTCTAGTAAGGTACATACTGAATTGCATCAGGTCATCGCGAGAGAGGTAATGACAAATGTAATTCGGGAAAAATTAGAAAAACTTGCAGGACTTCAGCTGAGCGAAAAATGGTGAAATAGGGAAAAATCAATATAAATAATCGGTGATATGTAATAAAAAGATGTATCAACGACATTGATGTTCTCAAAATCCTTAAAAGAAAAAGAATCTCTCATAAATTTCGAAAAATGCATGCGTTATGGAAAATTTGTAGGTCAAGTTCAG
This sequence comes from Ladona fulva, assembly GCA_000376725.2. NCBI lineage: Eukaryota > Metazoa > Arthropoda > Insecta > Odonata > Libellulidae > Ladona > Ladona fulva. Next base: position 183,635 of record KZ308761.1, on the reverse strand, counting down.
CCTCTCCTTGTTTACTTAAATTATCATTTGTGAGTGAACAAACATACAATTCTATATAGTTTTCCTACTGCTCCCCTATTTTGAAATCGTTACGCATATTTATTTCCATATCAAGAAGGATGCAGATATGAAAATTTTGGCACGATTTCCACATGATGTGGTGTTTTCGCTCGGCTAAATTAGCTGAGTAAATTGCTAAATGCAAAATCCAGTCTATCCTCGATGGAGCCTGAAAAATATTGTCCTAGATATGAGACTGCGCTATTTATACGTGGGATAAATAAAAATCAAACCTGTTTTCTCGCTGGGCTTAAAAAAACTAGGTATCTATTTTTCAACGGGGAAATTGCCTCTCCAAAGAATACTCGATGAACTTGGTACCTACCTAGTTTAACCACATTCCGCGGAATAATAAAGTTTTAATATTGCGATTCTGGTTATTATTCAACCCACATATACATCCTCCTGCAATTAATTGTCTTTAAATCGCAGTACAGTTGCTTCCTTGCCGCTATCGAATAACTATTCTCCCTAGATGCAGTATTGAAGAAAACAAAACTTTTTGAATACTTATATCCGTTTGAGGAAAATACTGATGGACCTCAAGTTGCCCACGTCTGCACAACTCTTTTCAAACCATATTCTGAGCCATACAACCAGAGGGCCGGTTTTTGTCTATTTGTCCATTTTGGCGGGGGTTTAAAGCCATGGATTTCTTACGATCCAGGGGCAGGAATATTCCCGCCCAAATTCTAATAAGAATAAAAACTAATTTATTTTAACTTATATACCCTACGAATTTTCTTTAATTTTGGCTCTATTCTCTTGTGGAGGGAGGGGTTTAAGCCCCCAGAACCACGCCATTGGCTACGCATCTGCACACACATTTGTCGTCTGCCTATAATATTGTTTTAACTAAGAAAAAAGGCCATCTCCAGGTTGAACGTCGAAATCCCACGTTTCATTTACACCACGATATTTACCAAAAACAATATTACCATATTTCCACATATCCCTTATATAACGATTATACTTAACCTATATTGTGCTTATACACTTATACTTAAACATAACTCTTAATACTGTGATGTATTTTTTTCCTAAATGCAAACTTCGATTTTTATACCCACAAAGTGGTAAATATGACTATAGGTTAGATGTAAGAAGAGACTTGCAAGTCTCAATCTCGCCCGAAGAATATCGCATTATCATTATACATGACACTGCCATACGCTATACTATACTACACAATACACACCCAGAGCCGTGCCGTGCCGATTTTCGCCTTAGGCGAGATGTTACACGCCTACTTTCATTTCATCGTTTCTCAGTCGTAATAATTAGGAAAAGAAAGAAATTAATAAGCGTCTCCGTCCTGTAGTTTACATATTTAAGAATAAACTGTAGAAAATCGAGAAAATGAAGGCATAAACATTCAACTTGACGCCCCATGAAAGATGTGCCCTAAGCGGATGCCTCGCCGCCTCACCCAACGGCACGGCCCTGTAAATCTATACACTAGTGTTTCCCAAGCTGAATCTGCTACGGTTCACAGGTGATTACAACTCCGGGAGTTGAACTCTCGGAATAGACAACTCCAAAGAGTTGATTTCGGGATTTGTCTATTCCAAGATTAGTTAAGTCCGGGAGACTATTTAAAGCGTTAATTCAACGGACGCGGTGACCACGGATTAAAAATAAAGGAACGCGAACAGAAAACCGATGTTGCAAAATTTTTATTTATCAATAGAAGTATAAGAGAATGGAATGACTTACCTGGAGAACTTCTCATTCCAATGCCGAAAAATGTTAAATTTTTCAAAAAGAAGCTCAAACATTTTCTGTGATATTGTCTAATGTGATATTGTATGCTGTATGTATATTAATGACTGTGTATAATTTATAGAATTGTAGAATAGTTGATATTATTGTAATAGCATAGATTTGCTGTAATACTTTGTATGACGTGCTTCCTTCGGTAGGTTTTTGGAGGGGTTTTACTCCCGACTAGGGTGAATGCCAGGCAGGACTTCTCTTCTATTTGCCCCTCAAATGACTGCCACCAGGCTAGACGCCTATTTGTAGTCATAGAATGTAAATAAATAAATAATAAATAACTACCGTAAAAATCACCTACTGTGTTAATCAATGGCATAAATGTGTATTTCAATCACAATTAAACTAACTTTACTCATATGTGTAATTATGGATGATCTATTAATTATTTTATGACAATCTTGCCAAAGTATGTGTTAGCGCAGAATACGAATGTATGCGTAGGTGCAAGTTAGAACCCTGTGGCGTCACTATCACAAGAAAATTAAAAAATATTCCCAGATATCTGGAGATGAAGACGCAACATAATTTTGATAGGATTACTTATATAGAACTTTAAAATAAAAAGTCGGGAAAAGTTGCGGAAATCAGTAAAATATAATGCGTACCGTAAGATTGTACTGCGTAAAATCGGAATAAAAACACCTCAATCCGGGAGATTTTACAAACGAATGTCCGTTTCCGGGAGTCTTTCGGTGAATCTCGGAGAGTTGGCAACCCTGGATGTATCGTGCGTGTACGCTTTGGTGATCCACCTTATAGAACCCATTTCTTACATTTTAGTTTACTTGGGTATTTTAATTTGAGATATATTTCACCGTTTATTGACATTGAGGTAAAAAATAATTTTATTCTGTGCGTAAGGTTTTTTGCAATACGAAGAGAAGATATTGACATTTTCCGCAATAACTTTTAATGAAAACATACGACCAGGTTTCAACGAGCTATCTCCATCATTACGTGAAATTATGACATTTTTTCGATTGATTTCACATGATGAATTCTCTCTTATCATTTCCACCGAAACCAATGTGTATTTTAGGGCGTAGAGAATTTTCCTAAAAGCTTGAGGCCCGGTGTTTTAACATATACTTAATATCGGCTTTAACTGATGTTCAATATAGGGCCTTGTTTTATAATCCTTTGTTAGAGTTATAGTGGAGATTATTATTAATTTCCTATAGATAAGATACATTAGCATGGATATTTACTATAAACTTTAACTCAGGGGTGCACTCCTAGGTGCAAAGATAAAATTGATGCAAATAAGATTGAGAAACGAACATCCCATTGGAATTTCACTCGCTTAACTACGGCGTAAACAAACAAGTTCTGAGTTACAATATACAGTGTGTGTATATAGTATATGTATTCTATAACTATAATGAATTATGGATAACATTTTTATCAAATTGTGACATAAGCAATGTAATATATTCTATGAACATATTATGTAGACTTACCCAACAAATATAAAGTTCTTTTTTGAAGCGAAAAGCCAGATCAATTTGTTGTTGAAAGTTTATTAGCACAGTCTTATTGAGGCCCCCAAGTCGATGAGGCCCTCAGCTAGCGCATATTGCGTCTAATTATAAATCCGACCCTGCTTAAACTAACAAAGAATTATAAAACTGGGCCTTAAAGTGAGCTTCAGTTTATGTCCATCTCAATTATACATTGTGATATTAGGCCGAAATATGCCAAGATATACAAAAGTTTAAAAAGCACTGCTATATACGAAACATCTGAGGCGACATTTAAACCCCACGAGTCTTCCATCGGTGTGTGGCAGGAGGTGTAAACACCAAGGTATTCACCCATTTCTTTCTTTTCTTATTATAGCGATTCTTTCGAGGAAAAAATGAGTTTATAAATTTATTTCGCTTTGCCCAAATCCTGCTTACTTAACGTTCAGTGTAGGTTAGACCGAAGGATTCGGGCTTGGCGCAAAGATTGCCGAAATCTCTCAGACAGACGAAATTCATAGGTCACAGTATAGAGCGAGCCGTTGATGGAGTGGATGGCAAACAGAAGAAGGCAGAGAAAGTGTGGGAGAAAGGATCTACTAGACGTAGGTCACGCACAAAGCCTGAGAACAATGAATCAGGAACCATTTCATTCCTCTCTCTCTGTTAGAAGACGAAGTGCAGATGGCTTCTTCTCTACCTCCGCTTTGTGACTTCGGTTCCTCTTTAAAAAGACCGATAACGCCGAGGACCAGCGAAATTGGGGCAGACTCCGAGAAAGATACTTTCGCTACTGTCTCCATATTGATCCCAAGGTTCTTACTTGGTACTATCGATTACTCAGGTACACTTTAATGTATTACCCAGCTCTAATATGAAAAAATGTATCAACTGATTCGCGGACGTCGTCAGCCGCAGGAAGAGTGTATCTCGCATTGCTCAAAGGTCTAGAATTCTGAAACGTAAGGAATTTAGGGAAATGAAACGCAATTACTACTTCTATTAATATTACTCTTCCAATCACGATTTCTATTAATTTTTGTGGCAAGGAGTTGAAGAATTTGGCCTTGTATTATGATGTATACTTAAAATGGACTTTAACTAATGTTCACTTTAGGGCCTAGTACTGTTTATTTATTGCGCAGTACCGCCAAATTAGACGCAAAGTCAGGTGGCGACACTAACGTACATACATCACAATGTACAGCTAAGAAATACAATTTTACAAAGGTTTACAATTACAACTACAGAACACAATTATTTAGCCACCTTCTCCATGAACTACAATTGTTTATAAACTACACCACTTCACACTTTACACAGCAATATTTTACAATATATTCTAAAACCACTACAAACACCATGTTCATTGAACAATAAGCTTGAAAAATTCTCCAGATTTCTGACATAATCAAATACAGAATATCAGTACTTAAATTAAAAAAAAAACATTACTCACTACATATAATAACTCTTAAAGAAAGTGTTAATTAGTTACAATTTATAAATTAACACAAAATTACCTTGAATAAGCGTTGATACTGGTCATTATTATTTAACATTAATTTATTTAATATTCGAAAGATAAAATAATCTTCACTTAAAATCTAACAAATCATTTAATGTTAATAAATGTTAATAAATATAATAATAAATTTAAATACCGGGTGATAAAGTGAACACTAACTAAATCCCATTTTAAGCATACATTATAATACTGGGCCTTTGTATTTATTTTCCCTGACTACCACGAATAAAAAGCCCAAACATTGAATTATATCCTGAGACTACGGTCCCAAAGACTGAAAACTGGAATACATTGAACTAAAAGATAAGATGGTTTCAAATATGCAGCAGAAAAGTTGTCTTAGATAAATTGTTAGTTTATCACCGGAACGTCGGAAAACTATATCAATGTAATTTCTTGAAACGCAATCATTTCGATATTATGAGTACATTCTAAATTTGAAATGTATGTAAAAGGGTGATAGTAAAAAAATATTAATTTGTATATTGTATTTCATTGTTAAAAATGTAGTTTTTATTTTGAAAATTTCTTCCGTTTTCTGACCACTGTGGTCTATCTGGAACATATTCAACCCGAGGGTTGATTCATAACAACACCCCTAACAGAGGATACCACTAGCTATGTGGAGGGAATGAGTAGTAGTATAGTAGTAGTATCGTTAAAAGTGCTTCGACAGCTTAGGTCATTTCGCACGTGGGCCCCACCGGTAATCGAACCCGGAACCGCTTCCAACGAAGTCGAACGCGTTGCCCACTTGGCTATCCGGGAGCCCGGGGAGGGAATGAGGCATACTAGACTAGATGAGGAGTGAGGAAGTTCCCTGGTGGTTTCCTCATTCAGCCACGAAGATAAAGAAGGAAAAGGTCTAAATACAATAGCACAATGAGTATCATATTTTTGTAACACTCAATAAGCAAACATACATTACGCATACCTCATACGATCAATACGAGCAAGACTTGGACAAAAGAAAACTAAGTATTCATTTTCGTGTAGCAAAAGAATAAGGAAATTTCAATTAATCAGCAGTTAGTTATACCCTGGAAGATATAATCTCTTGGAAATGAATACAGCAATTGGAAAGTTTTGCTCTATCTATTCCTATCTGGAGATGTAAAAGCCTTTTCAAGAGCTCGGCTCAGATGCAGATGATAATATTAGCTTAGTTCGCAACGCCCTCTTACAATGAAAAGCAAATATGTATAAAAAATTAAGGGAAGAGCACTACTTAAGAGACGGTTCCATTATCTTCCGTCCCTCTCATTAATATTAAGTTACACCACTCTCTCTTCGTACATTGCGATATCAGAGAATTGCCTTATCTTAATTGAATACATGAATTAAAAATGGAGAAAATTATCAGAGAGTTGGAATCTCGCTGAAATTGTTTCCATGGATATTTCCTTCGAAGAAACACCGTCCCAAGGAAAGGGGATATTTAAGTTGGACTGTGTTAAGCACTTTCACTCCGACATCTTTGGGTGGAGAGACAGTTTCATCGTTAAAGATCACTGCCGTTCACTCCAACGACGAGTTGTTTGAGAGAAAGGGTCTTTAGCATCCTGTGGACTCAGTCTATTCCAGGAAGGTAAATAAATAGTTAAAAAACAGTTGTGGGCAACACATTTCGTTAAGAAAAAAATGAAATTCACTACTAAATAGTAAGTACGTAAATCAAAATAATCAAAAACAAACAAATACATCATAAAAATTAAAAACAAACACACGAATCACAAAAATAAACATCACAACAATTAATAATAAATAAATTACGGCAATGCTTAAGCAACACAAAAATCCGAAACAATGACAACGCAACAATTAAAACCCAAAGTGCAAACCAATAAATAATCATTGTAATTAGGGAATTACATCTACATCTACATAAATACCCTACAAGCCGCCTTTTGGTGTGTGGCAGGGGGTTACTTTACTTTAGTTTTACTTTAATTACTTTAAGTAGCTATCAATATCGGTGCAATTTTAAAATACATAATAACAGATATAACTTGAAGGGGGAAGAAAAAGTAAAAAACCACAATAAATATCCAATAAAAATTGTGGATTGTAAAAATTCGACATCCTCTTGTTCCTTCACCGAATCCTACCACTATTGTAATTCACGGCCCAAGCAGCTGACTCTAAACATAAGTAGTTATTTTATTGTCGATTAGAGCTTATAATACTACGGATAACAATACCTTACAATAAAAGATACCGATATTGCTTACTAATTCGTAATTTCTTTAAGAGTTCTTCGACAGCTGAGGTAATTTTGTGCGCGAGCCCCTACAGGGAATCTAACCCGCGACCTCTTTCATCAAAGTCGAACCCAAAGTTACCCAACTGGCTATCCGGAGGCCCTTAATTGCTAGCATTTTGTTCTTAAGGAATGGAGTAAACCATTCATATGCCGAGTTTTCAATGAATGCCGCTTTACGAAACAATAGTTCACGCGTAAGAAGTAAAAAGGTCAGCCAAAAGAGAACATTTGAGCAGTCTAGACAATAGCGGCTGCGCCTTGAGAACAGTATCGAATCTAAAACCCAATCCAGACGCATAAAATTTGATATCTCCTAAGAACAAACATTGCGTAACATCAAAGGTTTCACAAAGAGAAGTACGAGGTCAAGTGAGACGTTAACAGGATTCCCAAATGGAAGAACGAATGCGTTGGTTTGTTCCGAAAGAAAAATTGAAAGCGAGCAAACCCTAAGAAGACGAGGAAGGAGACTCGGTTCAAGTTTCTCTCTTCGACCCGAAGTCGTAAAAGAGGAATTTGGAGCTAATCAAAAAGAGAAAGATATAAATTTCGGGACAAATCAGTCGCCCTTATTAAATGGTAATTTATTCGCACACTTCAGTTCACTCATAAAAGAGAGGAGATCCAATAGCTTTTGGAATAAAGAAACTGAAGGCCCCGAATTACAGAATACAAAATTAAGGATTAACATCAAGGCCTAGTCAAGAGGAGAGCTAACACGAAACATCTTTCGACTCGAATGGCTTATCATTCAGAAGTACGTGCCCTTCTACGTGAGTGTTTTATTCGAATCTTCGTTTTCATTCGCCAACTTTTGTTCCTCCCATATCCCTATCAATTTCCTATCAATGATAGGAAATCTTGATGGGGCTGATGTTCCCTGATAGCCAAGTGGGCAACGCGTTAGACTTCGGTGAAAGCGATCCCGGGTTCGATTCCCGGTGGGAGCTAATGTGCGAAATGACTTAAGCTGTCGAAGCACTTTTAATTCTACTATACTACTTAATAGGGCTGGCTCATACGATAGGTGTGTTAGGTTGTTTCTTTATTACCAATCTTGTTTCCACTTAACAACTCGATGTACAGAATATATGTCATTTGTTATTAGGTAGAGAATAATCTATCTTTATTAACTCTTTTCCCATTCATGCTCGCGGCTGTGATAATATGAAAGAAGCTGAGGTATGAGTGATATTGAATAATGGCATTAATTGTGAGTATCTCCTTAGTGAATGATACAAAAAGTGGAATTCAGAGACTTACAGTGCGTAACTAACGTCGGCTTCCTCCACTCAAGGCATTCTGGAGGAAAGTGATGAAGAACTACCTCACTCCTCATCCTTTTGGGAGTACCTCATCCCTTCTCGAACGCGCTTAATAGATAAAACTGAGTTTTAAACCGGACTCCAGGCTAAATGATTTCCAGGCAGTATAAATCTATTCATTAAGTGAAGAAAGTTTCGGGCAAATAACCTCACTCCTTATCTTAAACAGTGAGCCTTAATCCCTTTCCATGGAGATTTATTGCTAACGGTAGAAGAATAAGGATCCAACCTGTCTTCCGGACGATGACTTTACATACATCTACATTAACACCCAGAAAGCCGCCTTTAGGCGTGTGGCAGGGGGTGTAAACACCAAGCGTTCGCTTATTGCTGTCGTGTATCGTTCGCGGAAGGAATGAGTCCCTTAACCAACTTTTCCTCCCATCTATTTCTCTTATTTTACTGTCGGATCAGCCGAAGTATCAGATGAGGGGGGCATAATACCAATTACGTCTTCCGCAGTTGTACTTTCTCTGAATTTATCAAGCAATTACAGCCTAGCTTCTAATCCCCTTCCTTTCAAGGATTCCCAACCTGCCTCTGAGAGCATTTGCGTAACGCTTTTTATCGTATCACTTTTTAACGAATCGTATCGCCTTGCGTTGCTCTTTGTCGAGTTCGCGAGCACAGGTTTCATCCGCCAAATGACCTGAACCCACCGCATATTTCAGATAGAAACCTCGCCTTACTCACAAATCATAAAAATCAAAAATAAATCGCAACAATAAAAAATCACAACAATAAAAATTTTAAGAATCACAACAATAAAAATTTTAAGAATCACAACAATAAAAATTTTAAAAAATCAAATCAATAGGTAGTAAATAAATAAATTACGGCAATGCCCAAGCAACACAACAATCCGAAACAATAACAACACACCTTACCTCACCTAGACGAAAACACATCGCTCTCTGACATTTTCAACCTACAGTACCCTTCACACATTTACGGAGGCTAAGATACTACGCTACAGATAGTTTGTTGGCACTTAGACCACTAAACAACGGCTATCACTTCCTTATACTTGTAAAGTAGCTTTGAAATGTGTTATTCTTCCCAATATTTGCGCGCAAGCGAAACGAATGCCAAAAGATAAATTCGTGGAATCTACAACGCCATACCGTATTCATTTTAAAATCGTTTCGTTCATTCGATTTAATTATATAAAATAGATATTAATAAACGCATTAAATAATGATAACGCATAAATTATTATATGAAAGTAATTAACTCATTTGCGGTAAAATTGATTTGGTTTTGGAAATTTGGATAAAATTTACTGAAAATTATACGATTATGTGGCGGTAAGTATTTTCCGCTGCAATTAAAGTTTGGAATACGAATGTCAGGCAATGACATCTTTTCAACTTTCATAATTAAATCAGTGAGATAACCAGGGGGAGGGAGGTTTGGGTATTAACCCTCCACCTCCCCCCACAGAGTCATAATGGGTTTTAAAAAATCGAGGTTTAGGGAAGTAAATTGTATTTTTTTTCATATTTACAGTTAGCACGCTACTGGTAACTCGCAGGGAAAATATGTAAATATAAATTTGATTATCCATCTTTATTACATATATGGAAGACGTTTCTCCGGGACAGTTTGCGTTTACTTCATGGCTCGAAAACCCCCTCCCCGAGACAAATCCTGTCCACGCCCCCAATTAAATTGAGCAGTATTTCATCTGGCGATGACTATTCATCGCGGCTGTTTTTAGCAGACTAAAGATGGCGCCGAAGGGCGATTCTAACCAAAACAAAAAGTCAGATCAGTCATCGAAATTGAAAAGTCCATCATATGCACTCATTTCGGAAAAACACTCGTAAATTTTTAAACGCGCCATCGCTCGTCCATGTCTTTCAAAAGGTCGAAATTTCGTTTGCGATCCGAAAATAACTGCTCTATCTCATATTCATTCATCGCTTGTCTTCCCACGATCGCCTGCCTGGAATTATTTCCGCCAATTCGGCGGTTACGTACGTGACGGTTTTTGTACGGGAAATCGTCGCGTATGTCACAGAGTCATTTTCAGGGAAAATATTACGGCCGTACTTTATGCATCAGACATTTGTTATGCTAAAGACGCTTCATAATCGTGCAACTATGCGTGTTAACTCTTTATCAGCTCAGCCAATTTCTTTCGTGATCTCACCCAATCACATCTTTCATGCCCTCGCAGATGGTGACTTAAAGCATGCACTAACTTCTCGGGTCAAAAAAGAGTTACGACAAAAATGAAAAACGGGGCTGTGTTGAAATGATATAGACGTGAAGCATACATCATTAATACATCAGTGTATACATCAGCCCGAAGACTTGAGGCCTGTCGTCTTTTCCTGCTGCATGAGCTACAGCGAGGGAGTGAGGCAAGAAGAGGAATGAGGTAATTTGATATTGTAATTCAATCCTTGTCTGTCTTAACGGAATAAAGCCTGAAGGCTGGTTTAATCCTCATACATAACCAGCAACCAATTCGTTGGAGGGGAATGAGGCTTACCAAGTAAGATGAGGAGTGAGGTATCATGATATTACTTTATTCACTAATAGGTCCACCTAAGTTCAGCTCAATAACCTATTGCTAACACTTTATTAAGAATTCAATGTGAAATAACCACATTCACTTCCATTATCACGAGCATAATATTTACATCAGTATAGTTCACTTTATCACAGCCATGAACCAGCCTGAAACAAAATAGTTTACTGAATTTTTCAACACTCTTAACCTGTAAAAGCATCACCAATAATGATAATAATAACAAGACTTTTTCGAGTTATTAATTAATAGGAATAATAAACACAACTCACAAAATAAAAATGTATAGGGACGTGTGAATTAATAAAGACACGTCACAAGTCCAAATCCAATACCAGGAAAATCGAGACAATGTTAAAATAATAATGATTATAATAATAATATATTTATTCCACTATTTTATGTGCATATACTCATACAAAAGAAAAGAAGAAAAGAAACGTTTATTAGGTAACGCCTGATTCGGGTTATCTCAAATTATATCCGCATTATTTGCCCTAATTCTTCTTATATTGACAACGGGTCGCGTTAAGCCGCCGTACTTCAGCGATCGAGCAATGATATTTCATCGGACATAAAACAATCAGACATTCGCATAATTTTTGTTCCCCCCAGAAATTTATTCCCATGACCGAGTTAATAAAATTCGCGCGATGCATTTATAAAAGGTGCGAAATCGCATAAAAATATCGGAATTTGATCAAAACCGAATTCCGTATCGCCATAATTTATGCAGGTGATCGTCAATTTCCGATATCTCATCGCGAAACCGCAAATTTCAGCTCTGCGAATAGTGTTTGCATTTCAGTTTACGTCAATATCATAGCATAAATATTTGACAATCAGCCGATGAACCTTGGGAATAAAATTGGCCGGTGTCAGCGCGTGTTAAATCGTGTTTGCGTATTCTCGGCGCCATTAACGATTGCAGGATTATGCCGAACGCATCAAATTTAATAATTAGCTAAAGTTTCGGAATAATATCCGAGGCGAAATCGAGCCTTATTTATGCGAAATGTAAACATTCGTTAGCTAATTACTTGCAAACAAAATAAATCAATCGGAATTACAGTCCGTTTGATGCGAAATTTGCATTGCGGAACCTTGGACTACCCTGTCACCGGTTCTTACCGCAACCGTGGTTCTGTTTGGAGTGGGCGTGAGGGTCAGGGTCGGGTCCGTGTGAGAGGGACAACTTTGCAACAGCCTGGGGGTCGGCAATTGTAAACATCTCGTAGGAAAGTGTATTAATCATATACTTCTTTGTCTCAGGATTATTTGAAAACATTGGAATAGTTTGTGCATTTTATACTTTTCTTCCGGTTTTTTTTATATAGAATTAAATGAAATACTATACCTTTATTTTTCAGAAATGGTATTTATTTGTTTGTGAAAAAGAAATCAAATCAATAGGTAGTAAATAAATAAATTACGGCAATGCCCAAGCAACACAACAATCCGAAACAATAACAACACACCTTACCTCACCTAGACGAAAACACATCGCTCTCTGACATTTTCAACCTACAGTACCCTTCACACATTTACGGAGGCTAAGATACTACGCTACAGATAGTTTGTTGGCACTTAGACCACTAAACAACGGCTATCACTTCCTTATACTTGTAAAGTAGCTTTGAAATGTGTTATTCTTCCCAATATTTGCGCGCAAGCGAAACGAGTGCCAAAAGATAAATTCGTGGAATCTACAACGCCATACCGTATTCATTTTAAAATCGTTTCGTTCATTCGATTTAATTATATAAAATAGATATTAATAAACGCATTAAATAATGATAACGCATAAATTATTATATGAAAGTAATTAACTCATTTGCGGTAAAATTGATTTGGTTTTGGAAATTTGGATAAAATTTACTGAAAATTATACGATNAGTGAGACCAATTTCGAATTTATTCTAGTAGTTTAGTTTGGTAGTTTTGTCAATTTCGACCAAGATTCGAACCCGGGAACTCGGAAATTAGTGGTTAGAGAGCTAAATTGGAAATTTAGCTCTCTAACTACTACGTCACCGAGGCTGGATCATTTTTGTATCACTAGCAGTGGAAGGGAAAAAAAAGAAAAGAGAAATGGCAAGTATATTAGCTGAAGGAAAGACGGAATTTCATCAAAAAAAACAAATGGACAACCTTGGATACCAGGAAATTAGCTGTCGGGATATCGGATTTTAAAAATCAATAACTGTAGTGTCTTTTAGTATGGTTGAGAGGCGTAAACTGGAGCAGCGACAGAGAAGATAAGATCAGAAGCAATAGAGGTCTATGGAAAAATGAAAAATGGAATTACCAAATAACTAATTAAGAAGCCATTAAAAGGGAAAAGAAAGTTGTAGAAAATGTAACTGGAAGAGAGGAGACCTCAGCGTGCACATGGAGGTAAACCTAGGATAGACTGTGAGATAATGGTTATTGTTTTAGTTACTAGGGAGTTAAGCAATTAACTAGGAGTAAGGCGGCCTAGATAGCCACATGAAACCAATCTTCAACCTGTTAACCCATGACTATTATGATTCGATGGAGCAGGGGTTTCCAACCTTTTTAGTTTTATTACAGGATATAAGTTTTTTTAATTTAGCCCCAATACCAACCTATAATAGCATAGTCAATTTCGATAAAGATTACCAACAAGGAATTCTTCGGATATTTTCCTGAATCAACTACTTTTGGGTCAGTTTAATAGCGCAGTATATATACCTATTTATCAACTACTATCCGTACCCTCTAAGCTTACCCCGTGGCACTAGAGAGGAAGGATTGCAAGCTACTTATGTATATAAATAACGTTTTTACCTGACTTGGGTTTGCTCATACTTCCGTATTACGTAAATAACATATACTTTTTATTGTGTCAAAGTGAGTGAATCCTTTTTACATACCTTTACTTGAAGATAAATCCTTTTCTATCCTCGTCCTCTTGTCCTTGGATATCCAGTCCACTTATTCTAGCCCTTTCCTGAAATGATAAACACATTGAAGCTGATTTAATTTCATAAAACAGGGAAAGAGGCCATTTGAGAATTTGAATAATACATGATGATCAGTATGGGTCAATTGGTCAGATGACGAAGGAATTTTCGAAGAATTGAATTTCTAAAGAAAGGAATAATTATTATAATTATTCAAAAAAGAATATATATATTCAAAGGAAAAATTATAATTATTCCTTTGGGATAAACCGCACGACTTCATCGTGCAAAGAATTTCACCTTTCCTTAATCCTTCTAAAGAAAGGTTGGCGAGAGAACAAGTCGAAAACAGAGCGAAATACATTTTTTGTAGACGGCGAACAATACTTTTGAAAGCATTCGCCCAGATGGGGAGCAGTAACCAAGGACGAGAAGTACCCAACTCAAGAATATTGCTCTTAAAGCTGTGAGAAGCATTAAAACGTCGTTACACGGAGCGATTATTGCAATCTCCCAAGAGCTTCTGGTGCAATGGATTCGAGTTCCAATGGAAGCAGCGAAAAGAGAGCTTGGGATTCCAATCGGGTAATCGAATGTTTGCAGAACAGACCTCGCGAAACCTTTTAAAATCAAAATGGCTTTCCTAGAGCAAGCGATCGGATGATCGATCCTGGAATCGTGGAGGAGATGGTCGGTTCCAAACCTCATTTTCCCACTCCGGGCGACAACTTGCAGAAACCGCCAAACTGGAGTGGAGTTTTCGCACGATTATGCGTGAAACTCTGCCCCCCGCGAAGATGGAGGAACAAAGAGGAATTAATTCCGAAGAAAAGACGCGGAAATGATTCCGCTTTGTCGGATTTTCCGCGCAGATTGGCCTTTTTTCGGTTTTGAAAGGGATAACGGAATCTTTTGTCTCGCACTTCACTTAACCGAATTCAACTTTGTGTTTGCGTCGGAGCTTTCCCTTCGCTTTCTTCCAGGGAAGAGAGCCTTTTCCATCGCCGTCAGCTGCTTCCGAAATTAAAACAGCTCCAAAAGGCGGCTGGAATTATTTAGAAGGGATAAATAGCTCCGCTTTGTTATATCACGCTGCTGGCAGAGATCGGCAGTCTTTTGGCAGTGGCTTGCGGTTTGCTTGCTTCTTTTGGAGGCTTTTCTCTGCTAATTTCGAGCGGAAATCTAAGGAGATTTGCGAACTATAAATATAATAGCCGCCTATGAGGAGATGTTAGATCGCAATAACTGACGCATTTCTACCGATGATTCTTGATAGCGTAAACACAACAAAAGGCGTTGCTATGACAGAGTAACAACAATGCAATGAACTTTTAAACGATGATAACAATTGATGATTCATACCTCACCTTTTGTTGCTAATCATCTCCTTCTTCCCCCTCCTTCCACTCAACCGCTCCCCACCTTTCTCTTTTGTCAATAAAAGCATCCTTCCTTTCTTTTCCCTAGGCTTGATGATGGCTATTGCTAGCCGAAACTTTTCGCGGATGAAAAATATCTTTGTTGCTTTAAAACTGTGTTTTTATTCAACAAATCGTCGTAAGAATAACAGGGCAAAAATGAAGGCGCGGTACAATGGAAATATTTAAAGACATTCCAGTAACAATGCGATGCAATAATGAATATTACCACAATGAAAACGCGATGCTATGACCACGTTTCATACAATACAACAAACGATCAACTAATTAACAAACATCATTGCATACGAGTAACTGTTAACGGGGCTACCATAAACAATAAAAATGGTTGCTACAATAATACTAATAATCCTACTTAACCAATATAACGATCAGAAAATGCCACTTCTAAACCACAACTTTTATTTTACATCATTCTTTTCGCCACCAATAATGTAACTCACTAGTGAGCTAAAATAAATCATGGAGTATATTTGCAATGTTCTAGAAATTAAATACCTTGATAAAAATCAATACGCACGATAGTGAGTAGTTATAGCTTTTTATGAACGACAGAAATGGTTTTTCGGAAACTACTAAAACGCCTAAAATAAATATAACGCACGTGAAATATGCGTCTTTTTCACATTTATCCATGTCCGTAGTTAATCATATATCAATTATATATATATCATTAGCCAAAAAATAACGAGAAAACCATGACAGATTACAATGCGTATAGCAGTCAATATGATAAAATACGCAAAATACTCTTTAATTTCAACCTGGACATCCAACCGCAATAGTTTTCTCACCGGTTCAATGGAACCGCCAAATTTCGATTCACTTCCGTTTTCGCTTCAGCAGTAAACGTCGAACCGGTTTTTCCGCTTTAATAAAATAATTAGTGCAAGGTTTACATCATACGCAATCCTTGTTTAGAATTTATTTTAATCAAATTTCAGAATTAAACTGCTGACAGGAAAGAATTAGTTGAAGAAAAAGTCAATTATAAAAATTGAAATATTGGTTGATAAGTTTTAAATCTCCGCTGCAAAGTAAGTTAAGTACGCGTATTAAACCTCATACCTATGCTAATCGGGAAGAAAGACAAGGAAATCGGGTCCAAAAGAAATAATTCTAAAGCTTGTTTAAAAAGTGACGTTTTTTTATTTCAACGCCTGATTTCGACATCTCTCATTATCTCCTTGTCAATCTAAGTCTATAGAAAAGGTTAAATCATATATAAGAATGTAAGGGGCATGAAAAGAGGCGTGAGGGAGAAGAGACACAAAAAGGAACGGAGAACGTTCAAAGAGGCCCTTTTTCGGAGGGAGCAGCCATTTTGCCCATTTGCGGAGGATCACCTCTTTAGCGACATTCAGATCACGTGCGTCGGATCATTAGGAAATAAGATTCCATCTTTCAGATTAAATAGTGTGTAAGTCGGAGGAGGCTGCAGGGGAAGTTTGGACCCGAAAAGGGGCCGGTCCATGAGAGGGTGCGGTTAAGGGAAGTCAGGGCGTCGAAAAGTTGGGACGCCTCTCGCTTCACAGAGCAAACCGCCGCACGTTATGGAAGAAACGCCGTTGCTAAGGGCGCTTATTTAGGCTGTCGCCACGGAAACATGTGATCCGAGTCACTGAAAGTGGAAGTTGTCCTTATGGTAAAACTTCTATTCACTCCTCTCACGTTGTACGCTTTTGTTGCTACACTCTAGCTTCTATGAGTAGATAAAATGATTTAATTAGAATAGTTTATCTTGCTTTTTGCTTCATTCGACAAAAGAGAGCACATATACATATTTATAAGAATAAAAGGAGAATGTACGATGACATGGGTGAAGTACATACACAATTGTAATTATGTACTAAACAATAAACTAGACAAAACAGGTGATGGTGGGGTGCTTGTCCCTATAAGGAATGGTGAAAGTGATATGAATAAATACAATATGATGTATGAGTCATGATTTCCAATAAACCGGCTATACATTAAACCTAGTAAACATTATTTCATAGTTTCCAATAATATCAAAATATGGAATTTAATACTTCAAAAGGGAGGGGAAGACCGAGTAAAACTGGTTGGTTGCTGGAAATGAAACGCGGAAAGAATGCACGAAATTTAATGAATAAAAATTAGCGTAATAAAAAAGTAGGAATGAGGCATGAGAAAATACTGGTAAGTGCTGTTAATGAACACGGCAAATAATGGAATTTTCCCTAAATAAATGACGTAGGTGATATGTATATATGCATTTATTACAATAAAAGTACAAAAGTAGTAATGAATACAGTAATGGCATTAAAAAAAGTAAGGATAGTAGCACAATTGCTAAACTAGTGCACGAGGATAATAGGAATGGGTCGAAAGGGAGGCGCAGACCGAGAGAAATCAAGTTGAATGAGGTGTAAAAGATGCTGATATACGCGGCTTAATGGGAAACGAAATGTCTGGGAAGATATATGGGCGTGTCTAAGGCCACATATGTATGGAAGGATATGAAAGTAAGAAGTATTGCGAATTAACGAGCTCTTAAAGAGAACAGGGTGAGCATGGAAGTATTTCCAAAGATACATTCCGAACAGAAATGGAAAGAGAAGTCGGATCGATTGCTCCAACAAAACAACATCCGAAATATCGAAGAAAAGTTGGTGGGATCGATTCCATTTCGGAGGCGAGATAAATATTTTGTAGTTGGAGGAAAGGCCTTGGTACCCTTTTCCACACGTCGCCTTCTGGATCCTCTCAGACACTCCCTTTTCTCCTCCTCCAAACCAATTTATGGCTTCCGCTTGGGTTTGGAGAGGAGCTGAATTATGTTCCAAAGAGGAGAGACGGAAAATAAAGACTGTAAGGCGAAATGTTAAACCCCTCTCCGATAGCTACTGCAAAAATCCGCTCCCTAAGTATACCTCTTCCTTTAACGCCGTACTTCCCTGACAGCGGAAGACATACTTATTTATCGACATATTTGACCCAAAATCGCATCTTATGGACGCGGGTATTAATTGCAAACAGTAACTTAAGTGTACATTTCAACCTTAGTTTCAACAATACCAAACGTCGCTGACGCACCATTGTTGTAAAAATCTACATTGTTGTAAACATCTACATGGTTGTACGTTTCCATATTGACGGGAGTTTCTGTATTGTTGTAATTTTTCAGTGATCAGAGCATGTTAGAGCGTTCAACAATGGGTTTATAAGAAGGTTTATGTTAGCTACACTTAGAGGTGTTGAATTGCAGCCTTGTTGTCATTATGTACATTGTTGTCAGTATCCATTAATGAGTACAAACTCTACCGCACGACAATCAGATTGAGCTTTTAGTGAACTATGGGTCTTTTGGGAACTTTACGAACGCCAATTATATCTTTAAAGCTATACTCTTTGGGCATTAAGCATGCTATTTGCGGAATACTATACAATATGTTCCTATCCATGCATACGGCTTTTGCGGAGCTTGGGTTAGCCCTTAAACGACTTAGCTAATTTATAAACCTAATACGAGAATATGAAGGGGGATTCGAGGAGCCAACATGGTTTTCTGGAAAATTTCAGTAGATTAAAAGGCATTTATGCTTATTAATTAGTACAGGACAACTTATGCACACAAAAGAAAGTCCACAGTGATATTTCATTGATAATTCAAATGTGATATCATATTTTTCTATGATTTTACAGTTCTTTCATTCACCTGTTATATGTAACTTTCATTATTTCTTTTGCCCTCTTTTGAAAATTTTTCAAGATCATAATCTCGGGTTTTGGGGCGCTCCCAATGTAAAAAAACGTCTGTTTCTGAATCTCCAAACCCTAATAAGGCTAACCCTAACTCCAAACCCTGATAAGGAAGAGCTCCGTTAACCCAAATGATATTTTTTAATATGCTAGCTTAGTGACGCAGAAGTCCCAGTCTCAAGTTTTGCTTAAGACATGGTATTTTATGGTTATTAACAAAGGTTATTTGTAAAGTTGGTCTTGTAAGGCTGAAATACCTGTCCTGATTGTTTTAGTAAATTTTCCGCTATATTCATAAATATTTTAAACATTTTTCTCACGAATAAAGCAACATAAATCCATTCTCTTTAGGATCTAATTGACCAAATTCTAGCATTTGTTTTGTCTTCATCTGAACTAAAAACGACAGTGAATATAAAAATATTAAGTAGTATTCTAATGTAATATATTCTTGTACGTGCCTAATAGGTAGGGCATAATGAAATGAATACATGACTGAATATGAAATTAAACTACCAAAATAAAATTTTTATTCGGTCTTCTTCCTTATTTTATTTGTCTCGAATCCAGAAGGCTATTGCTAATTACTTATGCACGTAAAATAAATGAAGACCGCTAGAGATGAAAATGAACTTCGTATCAGAATGAGATTCCTATGAATGCAACTGCGAGTGACCTGAAGTCGAGCCGATTCTCTTGTGGATCCTGCATTGTGCTTATTTCCGAACTGCGAAAATCAAATAAGCCAAATTAGGTTGAAATCCATGGAAAGGTATGCAAGGATTGGTCATATACTAAGATGTGCGGACAGACTGAGATACTTCGCAAACTATATTATAAATATAGGGGATATGATTTTTATTATAAAGAGATCAGGCGATATTTTTACCAGTGAAAAATTTTCCGGAAATGGACGACTGAAGAGGACTGTTTTCTCAAGTACTACCGCGATTATGTTAGCCCGGAGCACGTGCTATAGGAAAAAATGAAGACATTCCAAGGGTGTCTTCCATCAAATAGGTTTTCGGGCCCCATCTGGTATCAGAAACCGATATCCTCGGGAGCGATGGATGGAAGAATTACTCCAACCCTTGAACTTAAGACTTTGACCTAGATGCCAGAATAATAGACTAGGGATCGAAACTTGCTCTGATTGGGGAATCTAATTTCCATGTCTAAGAAGTGACTGGATTAGGAATTAAGATGACGGGAGCCCTCATCACGAGATGAGGAGAAGGATCGAAGGTTTTTAATCAGATGGAAATGCGGTGTCGGGTGCAGACTTTCAGCCAATCAGAGGCTGTGGGCCGCGCCTTGCCACACTTGCGATCCGAAATGGTCATAGGATCACAGTTTTCCGATATTTGAATTTATGACTCTGGTTCCCTTACCAACAGAACGGTATTTTACCTGAAAGATCTATCTAGAATAGTAATTATCTCCAGACGTTTTTGAGATGTTTACAATAGAAAGTTGGTCGTCGGTTTAAGATTTTATAAAAATACAGTCAAGCATTGGATTGCGAGCAAAATTCGTACCGGAAACGTGTTCGTAATCCGAAGCACTCGTATATCAAAGAAATTTCCTTGTAAAAAATAATGGAAACTGAAATGATTATGATTCATTCTTATACATAATAATGATTATTAGGTAAGTAATGATCACGTGACGCTTGCCAGACAAAACAGCGTATACATGGTATGATAAAAAAAAGCGGAATTTAAATTTCCTGGGCTGTATTATTCCAACTGTCAAAATTCTTTTTCTGTGCTTTAGTACTAATGACCCTAACGTACATGCATTGTTAAGGGCAGCCATTTTGAAAGCTTAGTCTATTGTTGCCAGTCAAAAAGGCGGCCCTTAACAATGTACGTTAGGGACGTATGTACCAATACACAGATAAAAAATGTTGACAATTGGAGTTATACAGCCCGGGAAATTTTAAAATTCCGCTTTTTTAATCATACCACGTACGTACGCCATGTATTTCTCGTATTGTAAAACCTCGCTCGTATATCAAGTTAAAGTTTATTATAAATGTTTGCTCGTCTTGCAAAATACAAGCAAAGCAAGTTACTCGCAGGCCGAGGTTTCACTGTATTTAAAATGATCAATTTCATTAGTTAACTTATTAGTTCCTTGACATCTAATTACTAATTTTGATACCTTGATGAAAATCATCACTCAAAATATTGAACTTCGTCGTATAAAGCGGATGTAAAGGACTGAAAATCTCACCCAAAATATCTTGTAATCGTCACTATTTTTGAGTTGGTTAAGGAAGATAGCTTCGTGAGTTCCGCAAGAGAATTTTTTATTTCAAAAAGAATAAAATTAAAAATTACTCTAGAGGAACTTACAAAGTTTTGTTTCTTAAAAAAATCCACGAAGTAACGCAGTAGGAAGCACATTAATTTAAATAATTTTTTACCGCGTCAATGACACGAAACTTAGGAAAAACTACAACACTTGATTTGATGTGTATTCGGCCACTTTTGGATTCAACGAAATACACAATTTTTTTGAACATTTTCCCATAAATGGCTGATTTTGGCGTGAGATCTAAATTGGTGAGGAACGGGTGTGCCATTCAAGCCGCAAAAATCGTTAGGTCGCCCCTCTTTACTGTTCGCCCTGGGGCAACTGCCTCACTCACTCACTGTTTGCGGCTGGCCCTGCGCGAATGGAAGTTTGATTTTCCGAAAGTTTTAAGGAGCTTTTGAATTAGTCAGCGCTAATTCAAAATAGAGACCCAGTAAAGGGACATACACCCGGCGCAAGTGTTGAGAGGGTGCCAAATGGTCTTTATTGGGTTCATAATAACATTCCTACATTTCATTAACGAAGTAATATTTCCTTTACTTACAGCGAATCTCTATATATTCTTATCTATTCATAAATCTTTCGCTTTAGAGATCCCCATACATTTCATACATTTCCTTTGGTTCTTAAGAATCTCATGAAGTACGTTCAACCTGATATTTTTCGGTCTTCCTCTCCCTTTCAAATCATTCATGTTCTCCTCGCACAAAAGATCTTAGTCATTCTGTCTCATGTATTCCCTTCTTGTATGCATTATCTTTTATTCTTAAAGCTACGTGCTACTTCCTCCTTCAGTATTCATTCATTCAAATCATTCCGACAGCTTTCTCTCAGTCATTACTAACTATCGTTTCAACTCTCATCAAATACCATTCTACTTCCCACTCCTATCCTAGAAAAAGCACGTCTATCATAGTCACCACGTTTCTTTCGTAGTCACCACGTTAACTTTCTTTCAGTTCACATTCATTCATTACCCACCCTTAACTCACTCCCACACGTGTTCATACGTCGCCCACACTCTCTCTTACTACGCATACAAAAATCAATACATTTCTTTGACTAATAAACATCGCTGCCATTATAAAATGTGAGTTTAATGAATATCTATACTTAGCCATTATCATAAAAGAAGTTTTAATGGTAGAAAATATTGCAGGTTCAACGAAACTTCCACCACATGGAAATAGCGGCTCAAATAGGTGAATAACGTGTTTATGTTGGGCGAATTTGGGACTTTAAAATTTCTTCTTCGATTCAAACCATAGTAAATGTAAAATAGATTAAATTATCGAATAATAATAAAAAAATTCAGAATAGGAAAAATTAGTTCTGGCTTAAACAAAAGTGAGGCTTTTGAAATAAAATCCACAGCTGAAAAAAACCCAGAAAAAGGGGGTATAAAAATCTGCATTAATTTACTGAGAGTAAAAACTGAAGCATATTAAAAATATACTCTCCTGACCTAAAACCTATAACTATGACTTAAAATTAAATACGAAGTATGAATATAAACACTAAAATAAGATGCACTGTAAACAGTAGACACTACCGACAAAATGCGCAAAAAGATAAATAAGGCGTTAATTTAAAACTAACAATGTAAAACGTATGCGACATAGGAATAATTTCAGGGTAACAATGCGCTTAAGGTTAAAATTTACCCAGGCTAACAATACACACAGGATAGCAATGCATAAAGGATAAAAATGTATGCACAGAAACAATGTAAACAGGTCAAAAATGTACGAAGAGCAACAATGAACTAAAAATAACAATTTAAACAGTGACACATTTTCTTTTAGTACTCAATCATTTGCAATACAGCACTTCTACTCATAATATAAATATGCAACGAATTAGTCAAAATATAAATGTGACACGGCCGTCTGGGCCCACACACACGGCCGTGCTTAATCCGATCGAAGCCCAAAATACCGCTCAAGTGACGCACGCACATCCGATCCTCAAATACGTTTTCGCTATTTCCAACCCAAAGGCGTTTTTTACTCGCAAAACCGTTTCCTGCCCCTCGTCCACGCCTTGGCCTCGGACCAACGTCTCTCCTCGGTCTGGGCCCTGGGGCTCTTTTTTCGGCACCGGAAGTCTGCCCTCCCACGACACCCAATTTCGCGAATTCGAAAATTCGCCACAAAGGAGTGACGCATGCTCTGCAAGTGAATGGGGAAGCACTCGGATGATGCACCATTGGGAATCTTCGAATTTCTCTGCGCTTCCGAGAAAATTGAACTCTACCGGAAGGTGGGTGAACTATCCAAGATCGTCCTGTACTACAGATTGGTCTCGGGTTCAGGGAGGTTCTGAGCTATGGAATAAAGGAAAATTTTCCTATTTTCCTGGGGTAAGCAAACCTCCGGCCGTAAATGTCATAATGAGGGAATCAAATTTATATTTACGAATTCCCCTGCGAATCACCAGTGGTGTAAGCAACTATTAATGTTTAAACACCATCACGTAACGGCCATGATAAAATCACTCGGGTGGAACTCACTTCAAGAGAGAAGATCTGATTACCGACGAAAGCTTTTCGAAAAATTCATCGGTCCAAAGTTTTTAAGTGAAGTAAAGGATATTGTCATTCTGATGAACAGTGAGCGTGATCTTCGAGAGGAGACAACCAAGCGTTATAGGGAAATAATGGCTAAAACAGATAGTTACTGGTCGTTCTTTCCGCACAGCATCAGAGAATCTAATAGGGTAGATCAGGTAAGGTGATAACACGCCCCCTGCCATACGCCACTGGTGGCTTGCAGGGTACAAATCTAAATCTAAACAAATACAATTTACCCTCGATTTTTTAAAACTCCGTTGAGGGGGGTTTAAGCACAAAGAACCCCCCCACCCATGGTTACGTCACTGCTGCTGCGGTGGTACTGCCGTCACAACCACACGAAGGCCGTAACAATTAACGATATCGAACTACAAGAGTCAATCGAAGTCGGTTTCAGAGATATGCGACAGTGTACCTACTATCTTCTCCATTGTTGATACTTCTGTTTCAATTACAAATTCAACAATGTCGGCGTCGATTGTTATTTCTTGCGATTGTTGACTATCTTTCTCTCGATCTCAAGTATAAGCTACTTGAGTATCTGTTATTGATTCCGTGGCATTATATTTCAGTGGCGACAATCCAATTTTGATCGTTATTTCAATTATTTTAACCATATTCAGTTTCAGAGACATGCTACAATATACCAACGATCTTTTTTATTGTTGATATTTCTCTTTTAAGTAATGATTAACGATTTCGGCGTCGATGTTATTTGTTATGGTATGGATGTTTTAATTGTTGACTACTTTTCTCCTAATCTCAAGTATAAACTATCTTAGTGCCCATTACTGATTAAGTGGCATTATCTCAGTGGTAACAATCCATTGTTGACCGTAATTTCAATAATTCTGAGTAGAGAATGATTTACGTAAATCTCTGCTATTTCGCAATTCAAATTTTATCCATCTTCTAGTCAATGTAATACGATAACAGCTCCATACTTTCCTTTTTTCAGTTGTAAGCGCTCATAAAATTTCCGAAACTATCCTTTTTGCGCCTCTTTTTATCGCTATACCCTGAGGCAATTGCTTCTTTTGCTTACATTCTCAATCCGTCCCTCTCCGGGATATGAAGAGTTTCTCTTCCAGTATTTCTTTCATATTCAGGCCAACTGAAAATCAAAACCTTTCATGGTTTTCTAATGTAGCACGATAATCCACGCCCTTTCGATTAAGATATGCAGCAAGGAGACACATTTAAATAAATTAGTAAGTAACGTCTTTATCTTGTGAAAATTTTACATTTAGTACAACTGTAAAAAAAATGCACGGATGACATAAAGTTGAGATATGTTCGGAATAATCCTGCATGATCTTGAGAGAAATTTACTGGGGATTATGTAGGACATGTAAATAAACAAATGACGACTTTATTTTTGGCACAAATGAGACTTTCCTTTTTCCATATGACTCACTTTCAATGCAAAATAGATCTAACTAGTTAATATTAACAATAGGAAATTTAAACTAAAATAGAAGATATAAATATAGATTAAATCAACTCCATTGCAATCATCAATAATTAGTTAATTATCATTTTATTATTTATTTATTATTAATATTAATGCATTATTAATAATAATAATTGCTTGATAATTTTATTCGTAATTTAAAATGAAATATTTTTGAAGTACTGACAGATAAATAGTAGATTAGATAGATATAAGTGAGCGATGGAAAACTTATTGTTCACACGCTTGATTTCAGAAGAATAAGCGAAGGGGGAAAATTCCGCCGTAGCCGGGTCTCAAACCCGGGTTTCTCACTTTCCGGGCGGTTGATCTAACCAACTGTGCCCCTTCATAGACTCATAAATCGAACGAGATTCCTTTGTCGTGATTGCTTAGTAGGTTAGAACAAACTATCGGAAAGCGGGAGAACCTGTTTCGAGTCCCGGCTATGGCAGACTTTTTCTCCTTCATTTCTTCACCTATACAGATATATTTATGATAGAAGACAGGCCATTTACTGGCAAGGTTAGGCCCATTTCGATCTCTTTTCCAACTAACCTCGTATGTCGTTAATGTACTCGTATGTAGAGATATTAAGGGGAAAACAAAAAGAAAGAGTAGTGTGGGGAAAAAACCTTCGCAACTGAAGGTTGACAAAGAAAAACCCACAATGCGGAAAAGCAATTACAGAGAAGAAGGTGAAAAATACCCACAAAAACACAGAAGAAATGTCAATAAAAGTAATTTGCAATGAAAATGATTGCACGTCAGAAAGCATAGAGAAATTTTTAAAAATGAAAACAAAAGAAAATTAAAAATGCACATCGAAAGATGCTAAAAGTTTCTAAATTATGATGGATGGAAGCAGAATGATTAAAGTGGAAAAGAAAGAAAGTTTGAATATGGGAAAAAAGCTGAGAAGAATGTTGTTGAATTTGTAGAAAGAGATACTGCAGGGAGGTTAAGAATAAACAGGTAAGAACCAAATGATGTATTTAGCAAAAGGAGTAAGAAAGTATAAAGTATTAATGAGAAAAAACGAGAAAAATAACACGCTTATTCCGATAAGGAAACGGCGAGAGTGATGCGTAATTACGCAATCATTTATGTCGTTTGAATGTACTTATCTCAGGACATGAGAGGAAGACGCAGCCTATAAAAATTCAGGCCGCACCCCAGTGTTACGAAGGAGCTTTGAAGAGGATGATATGACCGCATAAATGTTAATCGCCACATATTACAAATGCTTTGTGCTTATTAATATTTAATAACCGTAATATGGCAAACCTCAGCGAAATATCCATCATTTCCACAGATTTAAGTGCGGTCATCACAAACATTAATATCAAAGGATAGTCCCTTATTAAAACTCGAACCAATGCGTGCATCAATCCTTGTGCACCGGATCCATTGCGGGGATGGTGTAACTGCGGCCTCATTATTCGCTTCGTTCAAAACTGCTTTTTAGTCTTTTCCTGGAATAATTGCACGGACTTAGACATTTATTTTCTAGTATCGTTAATTAGTTCGAATGAAAATAAAATGCAGAATATATTTACTGCGTTTATTTAGTGATTATATTCATTTACCGTTCAACAATTTCAGTAATTAACTGTTTTAAGGTACGCTATACACCACTCAATGGTATCATATGCGGTCTAGTGGTCTATAATGCGGCCGAATGGTGTATGCGACATAGCGATGAAAGAAGGCTCCCATCCTGTTCTTTATCGTTTGTTTCAATTGTTGCTTTACTTTCCTAGCACTCGAATTACAGACTTTTTGGGAGTCTGTTGTTGTATCTTCACCGTTGCTAACTCCGTCTTTGTTGTTGACTGTTTCTCTAACAACTACGTAAAGAATATGTAGAAAAGAACGCTTATACCTTAAGCTCAATATGATTTGACCGTACTTGGTGGAACGCCATTTTAATAAATGTATCAGTAGATTCTACTGACAGCAACAATTAAAAAATATCGGCGTCTATTGTTACGCAAAGCTGTGATAATCGCAACAATCATGCGTTAATCAATCTTCAATTACTCTGAAGCTCTACATTGTAATGCCATTGTCACTGTGATAGAAATATGAAAAGTATCCTTGACGCGAAAATCGTCCAAATAAACTCTTTGTGGCGAAGTTCCATGAAAGGCAGAAATTGCTTGTGGAATTGCTTATCCATGCGTATATAAATGCTAACCACTTATTATAGAGTCCCAGGGCTCCAAATCCAAGGTGCCGGGTTCGATTCGGATTTTTCTGGTAAGGAAATAGTTGTTGATGTTCGTCTAGTGTTACTGTTTACGCCTCTCCTCTAATTGCCCAGTGGATGGAATTTTGACAGGGCAACGGAAAATAAACAAAAAATGAGTAAAATCGTAATCAACGCAGTAGAAGGCGATTCGACTAAATGTCACAATGTGCTCCCGAATGTCTTAAAATGGGCTGAGCACATCCGAAGAGTCTACAGTAGAGTGATTTTGAAAGATCTGCCTCACTAAGTGCAGAGATTACTCATAATTAAGACGGTTTCCAGACACAGGGTCGTAAAGAATCTCGTTCAAATCCCGGATTTTATGAAGGAATCGATCCAGTTGGAATAGCGTTCAAATGAGTCACACTCGTTCTTGGAACCATCATTTACCGGAGACCTTTACTCGAAGAGGCTAAGGAAATGGAAGGTGCGATGAAGAGGAGTGGCCGAACATGAGGATGACCTTCTGGTAATCAACACCTGTGCCTGTGCTGCGCCGTGCCAAGAAGTCATTCGTTAAGGACACTCGTCGCATCGCTCTAGGAAGCTGTTTTAACGACGGGAATAAAAGGCTTCCGCTCGATCTATCCGCGGCTACTTCTGACGCAAAGCAAAAGAAAGGTGGGACAAGTCGTAATATGCGTGCGAGGAGGACTTCGCACGCTTCCACGGCCGTAACAGCGCGTGATCGAATTAGATTTCGCAACATGCACACGTAATAAATGATACGGGTTTCGAATCTCGAAAAGATACCACGTGGGCGAAGGTTTCTTTAACGGTCAATGGTTAATAGCATCAGCTAATGCTGACATTGACATCTGTACATGAATGATGATCAATAACGGCATTCATTTTGATTCATCTCTGTACAGTCTTCAGCCTTAAGGCTGGTTTGAACCGTATCCCTCCACCGTAAGCAACGAAAAGCTTTGGAGAGGAGACTGAGGCGACTAGGCAAGATGAGGAGTGAGGTAGTCTGCCATTGATTTATTCACTGAGTCAGAATGCTATGAGCGGAATAAGTCCTGGTAAGTGAAGCACAATGACTCTAAAGTTCACACTTTTTATAGCATTCGAAAAGGAGAAACCTTAATTAGTCATTATTCAGCATCACTCATACCTCAGTAGCTTTCATATTATCACAGCCATGATAGATACTGAGACAAGAGTTAATGAAAGATGCATTTTTCTCCAACCTATACCAAAATACAATGAAATTTATCCCATTCATCAGGACATGGTAGCAAGACCACTGTCAATGTTACTCCCAAAATATTTTGAGAACAATTTCTACTTACTTAAAATCAGGAACAATAACTCAATCTGATTCATTCGGAACATTTTACAAAACGTGTTCCGTTAAAGAAAAAAAAACCGTAACCTTTAATATTTACGTACCGTCTATATTTTATGCCGTAAATATTTTACGACCAGCGTTCAATATTCTAAGAAAAATGAGTTTTCGATAAATCGTTCACATTTGTTTTATTCCAAGGCAGAAACGGTTCTCTATCTGATTCCTGCGTTTAATTTTTAAACTTATGTAATAAAGTAAAGGCTGCTTTGCACGTAAAAGTATATAAGTCAGTTTTCTTACTGTCAACGTAAAAACGTAGCGTTTAGGTTAACCGTAAACAAAAGCATGACGTTTTTATTTTACGTAGACGTAAAAACGTCGATTTCTGTCAATCTTATTTCCTTTTTATGTCAGTTTTCAAATAAACGATATACACTTCGAAATTATGAGGGGAAGAATAACTTTGTAGTTTCCATAATATATATCATTTAGACCATATGTTTTGGCTACAACTCAATCATCTGGAAATAAAACACCATGTGATAGCTTAAATTTTGAAATAAACCGGAAATTCCTTACTCTTTCTGACCTTCACCAATGAAACCGTTATTAAGTCACGTCATGACAAATTAAACTTATGAATGGGATGGGCAAACAGTTGTTCGCTAGAAGAAAGAACTTGTTTACTCAATTATAAACCTTTTACCGATGTTTAATCAAATAAATGTTTATATATCAATGACCTGAGCAACGACATTGATAGCAATGTAAGGGTATTTGCGGATGACACGGAAAAATATAGAGAAATATCAAGCGAAGAAGATAGCATTTCACTATCAAACGATTTAGTTCATATTCCAAGTGGTGCGAAAAATGGCAACTAGAGCTTAAATAGAGTAAATTACTTCGAAAGGAAACAATTGCGGCAGAACCCGTAAAAAAGTAGCGGATGAATATAAATGTAGTCGATTCAGTTAAATATCTATCAATTAACAAATAACTTAAACTGGAGCACACACATTCGATAAATATGCGGTAAATCAACTGCAAGGCTTCGTTTTATGAAGCATACAGGTATTGTAGGTTGATGCGACGAAAAGGTTAGAGAGCGATGTTTTGCTACCGTAATCAGGTCACATCTGAAATATGCTGCGAGTATATGGGATCCGTCTTATGAAACGTGTACCGCGAAATTGAGGAATTGTAGCATAAGAAGATACGTTTTGGTAATAATAGCTACGATAAAAAAGCAAGTGATACAAAAACGGTCTTAACGCAGGTCTTGAGTTTAGATTGCGATTGCTTGATAAATTCAGAGAAATTGCAATTTCGGAGGACGTAATCGGTATTATTCGACCCCCCTACTATTTCGGTCTATCCAAAAATGAGCGTAAAATAATAGGAATGGAGGAAAAGTCGTTTTAGGGTCTCATTCTTTCCATGAACGATACGCGGCAACTATAAGCTAAAGAGGTAACTCTTTAATAAGGCTTGGTGTTTACACCCCATGCCATACGCCAAAATACGGCTTGTAGGGTATTTATGTAGACCTAGATGTAAAGCTTTATCCATCCTAACTGAAATATTAATAATATTTCATTTTATCTAAATTCGAAGTAGGTGATTCAGTAGTTGCGTATTTCTTGTGATGCAGAGTGTTGAAACACAAAGGATTCGACGATGCTGATAATACTGAACACAGTTATTCTCACGTACATCGCGATCGAAAGAGTTTGTTACGCGACAAAATGCTCCGCTAAGATCACGTTACAGCGATCGTAGCGTGCGGTCACTTCATCGTCACTACAAATTGCATTCCTTCGTGACTCTTCTTTGAACGTGATTCCATCACCTAACCAAATGCACACGAATCACGGAAAGCCACGATACATTCCCATTTAACGGGGAATCCTCTTTTGAAACATAACTCTTCCCTTTATCATTACCGCCAACTGCGATCCTAATTAGAACCACTCGTCCGTCTCCCGCAGTTTTATCGATCCCGGGCCCCGAGGACGCTAATTGCCAATGAATTTGTGAGGAGCTCAAGGATCGGAGTCCTTTGGAAAGACGTATCAAAGGGTGTTCCATTCCTTAAGGAGGATTTTTATCTGGATATCAAACATCGCTGATCTTAATGCATAAGGACCCGTTTCTTACATTCCTCGTTAATTAATGACTTAACGATTTACCGACTAATTATATCTGCCTACGGGCCGTAGCTTATTAAAATAACATTCATAATGGCGGATAAGGTGCCCGAATCATAAGCCGTACTGATGTGCTTAACAGAAATAATATTTTTTAAATTGAGGTTATTCTGATTTTGGTAGTCAATAGAAAGAAAGTAGGATCGTTAAATTTAAAAGCAGCCATCACGATACAAGTTATTTGTCGCTGAAAATCATAAAATCGTCACCGCTTCCTTTGAATGTAACTTCAAAGTCAATTTTTTTCGAGCGTCACTAATTTCACGCAAAGTTTTCACTTCAATTTCAAGCAAATTGGTGGAGCAGAAACCTTAATCACGCTTGTCGTTGATAGACGGGCTTGAGTTTATTATTTATTTATTCAACGGGAATTACCCATTTTGATACAGGTTAAAGGTTAAATTTGATACAGATGTAAGATCATATCAGCTATCACAAATAATAATGATAATATTAGTAAAAATATAAATAGTAATAATTACAATAATAACAATGACAATAGTAATAAAATCAATAGTAATAATGACAATCGTCATAGTAATAATATTTGATAAGCATAGCATATCACAAAGTAAGACCTGAATTTATGAATTGCAACAAAAATTCATAAAATAATAATGCTGTTAAAGCAGGTTGACCCTTGGATTGTAAAAAAAATTCTAATAGATAGAATACTATTGAATATTGATAAATAATAATTGACAAATAAATTCAGGGAATAAAGATTATATATTTGATATTCACGATATATAAATCTATAGATTAAACTAGAAGTGTACAGATTTATAGGATATATAAAATAGCACGAATTAATAAAATAAAATATAATATTACAGATATATTAAGTATACAAGGGGACTGATAAATTCCATAACTGACTTTCTAGAGAGTTCTAGAGAGAATTTTCATGTATTTAATTGCACCTAAACTACAATAAAAAAAGCCGATTCGTGGATGCGTATTTTATAGTCGATAAAGTCTATTCAGAGATGCGTTGGACTTGTAATAAATATCGTTAGAGGGTATTTACGCATATTTCAACAGCATTACCAGTTCATCGAGAATTATTTTATATCTCGGCCTCATCCTACCAGATTTGTTTATGCTATATTCTTTTGGTTTATATTTATCTAGGGATAGCAATCATGAGTAACAGAAATTTAGAAAACTATCAAATTCCTAATATTTTAAGGAACACTTTTGACTCACGCTCTTAATATATTTCCGGTTAAATTAAATTATCCAACGGGCCGTAATTTTTGCACCACCGATCTAAGCCAAGGCTAAATACATACTTTTTGAAAGGTTTGTAAAATTTTTTTTCTTTAAAGTTGACGCTAGAAAAATTTTTCATCCAAAACTTTTTGGCAAACTTTTCTCTTTGATCCCGTAAGAAGTTCCGTAATTCCTGAAATTTTAAATTTGTACCCTTAATCTCTGCTCGTAGTTCTTAACCTCGGCCGAGAAGATGCAAGTTGGTTTTAGGTCACATTTTTCGAGAAAATATGCGTCTTTTGGGTCGGGAGATATGGTAAGTTATAAAGAATACACAGTGGTACTTCGACTAACGAGTTTGTTCGTTCCAAAACAATTCTTTTTTTTTTCGTTTTGAGACCAATCGTCTCCATGACGACCAATGCGAATTGTAAGGTCGTGATTCCGTAAATTTTCATGTACAGCGTTGCATTACCTAACGAGCTTAATCAGCTCCAGTTTAACATTCGTGAATCGAGACCCATTTCCCATTGTATCTTTTCAGGTGTTTAGTTCGTATTTCGAATTTAAGTTAATTGTGGCCTCTAAATACGAAATGGAGAACGAAAAAGGTTGTTTCCACTTCAGAGGGTAGAGTAGCAATAGTTTCGCTTATAAAGAGCGATTCGTAAGTAGAGGTACCACTGTACGCGAAAAAGTTTATTATGCACAGACTACGCCTTGATTGAAAATTTCACTCGCCAAGAGTGACACCCACAGGATATTTAGCAGTTCAGAGTTTTGCTTCGGAATACATGAATTCCTATTATCAATTCCATCTGACGGATCAATACAGACAATATGTATTCACTGAGTCAGGAAAGTAACTTTCAAATGTTGTCATAAGGCAGGAACTATCTTTAAATCATACCTTTTCCATTCATTTTCGGATGTGGGAAAAAAGAAATGGATCTTTAGCCTGCTTGTTTGTGGTGATATCCTAAAGTGGAAGTCATTGAAGCTTAAGTGATTCTAATAATTGCTTTTCATATTGGTTACTCCTTACTGAATGCTATAAAAAGTGTTATTTATACCCATCAACCTACACCCTCTTCCTTGTTATTCATGGGATTACTGGGCTGTGTTTATACGACTTTGATCCACTCAAAGTATTATATTTTAGAAAGGGTAAATTACTTCATTATCACGCAATGGCAAATTACCTCAATTCCACGCAAGGGTAAATTACCTCACTCCTCATCTTGCCTAACTGCCTCATTCCCTCTTCGGGGCTTATACAGCGGACGGGATGAAGTTCCCACCAGCCTTAAGGGTAGTGACTTTATTGACTTGGACTTCATTCAGACAAACAGACCAATTAATTTGAGGTGGCCAGAGAAGGAGGGGGCAATAAAAATCCAGGGGAGACCGGGGTCTTTGGCTCATGGGCCAAAATGGAAAGCTTCTCTATAAATGATAAGAGGACGCGGGATTAAATGAAAGCAGAGAAAATTTTCATGAAAGTGGATAATCAAATTAAACAACTTCCGATTTGAAGATTTGAATCGTATGCGAGCATTCGAGGGCGGAATAAGACCCTTTGGAAGAGTACTTGTCATAAAATTGTAAAGCTTTTAAACTAGCCAAAGTAGCAACATTAATTATTTGTTTAGAATCTCGGTAAGCTCCTTTTGATAATGGAAAATTGCCATAGTTAAACATAATTTATTAATCGATGGAAATCAGAAATGATTTAATTACCAATTCATTGATAATCAACTTTATAGTGCGTTCTTTTACCAATTCAGCCTAGCTACACCCTTCATTTATTTTCATCAAAATTTGTAAATGAGTAAACAAAATTCATTTCGTATAGGATTGTTACTCCGTTTCTTACATTCCTCGTTAATTAATGACTTAACGATTTACCGACTAATTATATCTGCCTACGGGCCGTAGCTTATTAAAATAACATTCATAATGGCGGATAAGGTGCCCGAATCATAAGCCGTACTGATGTGCTTAACAGAAATAATATTTTTTAAATTGAGGTTATTCTGATTTTGGTAGTCAATAGAAAGAAAGTAGGATCGTTAAATTTAAAAGCAGCCATCACGATACAAGTTATTTGTCGCTGAAAATCATAAAATCGTCACCGCTTCCTTTGAATGTAACTTCAAAGTTGATTTTTTTCGAGCGTCACTAATTTCACGCAAAGTTTTCACTTCAATTTCAAGCAAATTGGTGGAGCAGAAACCTTAATCACGCTTGTCGTNAAAAGATTTGATTTCCAACGACTTACTTTAAACTTTATTTTAACAACAATAACAACAGAATCAATAATAATAATAATATTTACGATTTAATTAGGGTTATTTTGGTCTTAAGAAACCATTCTCACAATTAACCTTTTTTAAATCACGAACACAAATAACCGTTCCCTAACCAGATCCTCGGACCTGGGATCCCAGGATCGTATTCCAACACACTAACCATTACACCACCAAAGCCGCTACATTTCGATGGCTTACCCCAGTATCTAATTGACAGTACTATGTATAGCATAAGCTTTACACACTTAACATTAAATGTTCCACAATCCTTAGAAGGGGATTTATTAATACCTTCCTAATAAGTTGGAAATAATGATGCGTGCTGTGCCATAACCATAAGTACTGTTCTCTCATCTTTACAACCGCAATGGAAGTTTCCGCCTTAAAAAAGCAAGTACAGAAGAGCACGTTCCTTAAAGTAATAGCTCAGCCTATAATAATTCCATCGGCGGAACCTTACTTTTTCCAAAGGAGAACTCAAGACATATGTATCTAATCTCCAGCGGTCTTGAGCCTTAAATAAATCCATTCCGCACCGAGGAAAGCCCGTTTCACGGAAAAATCGTGATCGGACTTCCGCCGCGGTTGGTCACGATCGCAAAGTGCGCTTGTATCGCGGCCAAATGGTTTTCCGATGCTCCGTGCAGGAATGTGCAGAATCCTGTTGGCGAAAATGCGATCACATGCGAGTGGACACACGTTGGCAACGCATTAGCTGCCCTCAATCACCAGGTAACAGCCGCCGTGTCACTTCACTTCCTCACCTGGAAGTCGTCCAAATACCCCAACGGCTCCCTCTAAAACCACGCGCCACCGCCTCCCTTACCATTACATTTATCCTCCCTCTCGAGGCCCTGGTCCGTCCCTCTCAGGAACACATGGCCCCCGGAGATTCACGAGCCCTGGTCCGGGCTCGCCTGTGGACTTGGTTGAATTAGTACGCGGCTCTGCTTCTGAACGGAAACTCATTTTTCCCCTTCTCTCTCCGCAGTCTTGGAGGAAAACATATAGCGGTGTTTCCAGGGCCCTTTCACACCACTTCGCCCGCCCACAACCGCGGCCGTAACATAAACGAATCTAACAGAAATACAACTCTTTTAGGTCAAGAACGGGGATTTTTGAGATCGGTTGGGGTTTATGTAATTAAATACTTACTACTCTCTTCGATATAATGCATAAAAACACGCTTTTCATTTCGGTCCTAATTGTGAAACGCAAGCCGGAATTGTAACTTTTGCTTGTAAATGTGAAATGAGGGATATAAGAAGACGAGAAGAAAAGAAAATTAAAGAAAATATGTTTATCTTCGATAAACATATTTTCTTTAATTTTCGATTGTACTTACTCAGATCAATGGGGTGTCAAATCCTTACTACCCCCCTCCTAACGTACTGCAGAGTCCCAAATCCTAGCCTATATGTATGCATTTACAAAGGAAGAACAGAGAATAAACAATAGAGATCTATTCTTTCACCCATTGTAATGATTTCTGTGCATTATTAATTAATACACAACAATGGCGGTATCCTTGGCAACAATCGATATTATTGACTAGGAAATATATAAATTCAGTAAACACTTTTCCCAAGAAGCTTGAATCTATTTAATATGAAAAACACAGCAAATTGCCACACACAATATTAAATAGAATCTAGTTACTGAGAAAAGTTGTTTTACGAATAATAAAAAGAACAAAAATTCCACAACTGACAAACCTGTAGTGTGTTCAGTAAGTTATCGAAAGACACTAATTGTCTTTAACAAAAAGCTATTGTTACGCCTCATTGTTACGCACGAGAGATAATTGACTTCACATTATTAGGATAACTTAATTAAAATTAAAGGATAACGACAATTTAATTAGTTTCAGAATTTTTAACGGTAGTAGTAGAGAATTTTATTTAAGAGTATAACTTTCGTGTGCTGGGCTATGAAGATACGTTCCCGACTTCTGGTATTCTGCTAGAGAACAAAAATAGATTCAAGACGGAAGAAATTTTTAAATTAATAAATAGAATCGGATGCTCTTGTGAAATATGTACCGAACCGATTGAAGGAGAGCTGACATTTTTAAGTTTTCAAGATCTTGAAATAAATGTTTCACGCGATGATGTTCTTAATCTAATTTTAAAACGCTTAAATTATTCCATGAAGGATTAAGCAACTTTTGTTGATATTTACCTACTTTTTAGTAACTTTTATATTTATTTATTTCTACGTCTTTAATTATTTCATTCAAAAACGTAAATATTTCTTAAAATGATTGTAATTCTACTCAGAATTTAAAAAAATAATTAATTAGAAAATCACCTCGTAATCGAATAGAATTTTCAGTGGAAACATGAAGGTTATACAAATACTTTAAAAGACGCACTCCAATTTTCTATCAAATATTTTTAACACGCCTGAATAATAAATGCAAAGAAAAACAACCCTGGTGCCCAGGTAACACATCAATAAAATATTTGGATAGCGTTGATCGTCACGGCCTTTACTTGGTGGTATTCCATTACAGAAAGAAAATATATGGAGATAAATGAGAGATTTCTTTCCCATTATAAATAAATCCAATTTATAAAAATAGCGAAATAGAGAAGTTAAATTAGCAGATATGAAATATATTTTGTATCTAATCTAACTTAACCCTTCGCTGCTCTCAAAATTATATAAGAGAGAAATTAGGATCAAATATTGAACATCCGAAAAGGAAGTGGCGGAGAGATCCGTCTTGAAGGTTTGCTTTGCCTTGGGATAGATTATCGCTCGGAGATCTGCAAACAGCCATGAAAAACTATTGGTACAGGATTATCTTTCATTCCTCAATAACAGTTTGAAATCGACAGTACTCCTTAGCGACGAAAGGGAGGAGAGTGTAAAAGTATCACTTAATGTTTATGTCGATCCGAAAACGCGAAAATTTTGGTAAAAAACGATTTTTCATAAAATGTTTGAGTTTTTTACAAATCGTCTCCATCACGAGCAACCACAACTGGTATGGTCGTGATCCTGTGCATTTCCATGTCTCGACTCGAAGGATGGTTTGATTCTTGACCCCTCTACCAAAAGCCCTGGAGTGGGGATGAGGCGTATTAGACAAGATGAGGTGTGAGGCAGTTTGACTCTTGACAGTGAGCTAGAATGCTATCATTTGGACAAGCTAAGTGCAGCCCAATGATCAAATTTTGTAATAATTACAAAAGAATAGGTCCTACTACCATTTCCCGATGAATGGAATATTTTTCATTTGAATTTTGGTACAGGATAGAGAAAAATTAATCTTTCATTAACTTTTATCTCAGTTTTGTTCATGGCGGTGATGATATGAATGCTACTGAGGTATGAGTAAACTGAATAGTGACATTGATTAAGGTCTATTCTTTTTAAATACTACGGAAAGTGTTAATTGTAGAGTCATTGTACTTCACTTAAGGGGCCTTGTTCCACTTATAGTATTCTGTGTCAGTGAGGAAAGTAATGGCAGACTACCTCACTCCTCATCTTGCTCAGTCCCCTCTCGAAAGCTTTTCGTTGCTTATGGTGGAGGGGTGAGGTTTAAACCAGTCTTCAGGCTAAAGACTGTACAGACAAAAGAATATATCAAAACGAATACCGTTATTGATCATCATTCATTGTTAAGTTTTTCAGCCGTTTTCAAGACGAAAGTAAACGAAAGACACATTCAGTTCTATTCTTTACTGAGAGACGAATCAAAAATACACCATTAATCAAGACGTGCTATCAAGCACACATCCTAGTAACGTAATATGAACTCCGTCTCCCGGGAAACCGCTGTCCCACGACATATACCACAAAAAATCAAAAGACCAACATTTTTATACTCTACTTTAACCAGCAGAAATTAAAGCCGCGGCTCAACGCAAGTAGCTGACGGTTCTATGGAAGCACAGCTGCGCCGAGATAATTCTAGGTGCTCCCTCATCTTGCTTACTAAATGTCTCCTCCATCTTACTTTCACGTCACGCTCCGCGAAATTAAAACGAGACGCTCGCTTCCCAACTCTAACTGCTGACCACTTCCATGCAAAAGCTCCCTTCTCATTCATATCCTCTAAGAAAGCCTTTTCTTTTGTTTTCTTCTTGTTTCCTAATTCCTCCGCCGGGGGCGCGTACACCTGCTTTTCTGCGCCCACGCACTGACCTCTTCAAACGGCCGCTCCCTTTCGCAGAGTTGCCAACCTTCCCGTTTCATTCATTTGCGGAGGCCGACATATGACGTCCACGAGGAAGGGTTCGGATTCAGGCGGTAGGCATTGGAGGCACAGAGCTGTCAATTGGCCTATGCGGGCTTTGCATTTTGCAGAAATGGCTGTCACTTAGCGACAAATTCATTTTCAGCGGACGGCGGTAAATCACACGGGAAACTCTATGACCTCAAGTAACGGCGACATTTTCGGAAATCCAGAAGTGTATTCATTCAACGATAAACCGAAGTTATCGCTGAGGGTATGAATGTTAATATGTTCTGTAAATTCTGTCAATCATTCTCACAAAATTTCACGTATCTTAGAGATTGTCTGATTGGTGCAACGAGAATATTGCTTAGTGATGACACTTTCCCAAGGATCTGTATTTTGATCTTAGACATTCGTTTAAAACTATTACTATAAACAAACATCGGCTAATAAGCAGGAATTAATACAGTGGTACCTAGGTTAACGACGGCCTTACTTAACGACGTACTTGGTTAACGACGAGCGGCTAGACCAACAAATGTCTCGGGTAGCGACGCCTTTTGTCTTGGTTTACGACGCCCTCTGGTGAAGATTAACAGAAGAAAACTTCTTTTACTTTTCGTTTTAATAATGACAATTTTTTGTTGTAAATATAATTGAATAAATTACAGGTACCATATTTTAATTGACCTTTTATCTGAATATTTGACATGCACTATGTTTCCGGAAAATGGCACCTTGGATAACGACGGTTTTGGACAATCTTGGAACGGATTGCCGTCGTTAACCAAGGTACCACTGTACATACATTACCTACCGATTTTTTTCAGCGGAATTTTGGTGATCTTAATATATCGTTTCAACGGATTTATCTATTCTTTGATTGATCATTGCGCTATTTTAGTATTGGAATATTGTGGTTGTGGTGAGGTATTCGCCTCACAGACAGTGGAAAAATCAAATGGTAGCAATAGCTGAGCATCAGAAACTTGTATGGATGCCAAAAATTAAAAACACTGAAAATCCAGATACATCATTCTGAACACCAATGGAAAGATAATAAGCATAATTGTAATTGGTTAATGACTTCAGAAGTCCAAGGCTCACAGATAGCAGAGTAAACTGCACGTTCGTCTCTGTTGGAGGCGATCCCGGGTTCGATTCCTGGTTTAAGCAGAAACGTATGAATAGCACCGTACTTTTTGCGTACGCAAAATTTTCTCAGCTGTCGAAGCATTTTTAACGCAACTACTAACTCTTTAGAAATTAGTCGATTATTTCTTTCTCTTGAAATCAGTAAAATTATGGAAGACTATCCCATAAGTAACAAACGCGTTGTATAACACGTTATCATCGGGAAATTGCAATGCTATGCTGCGTAATAACACTTTGGCGTTACGCAACAATGATGTACGCTCTGATCGATTGAGTACAAACTGAAGGAATTAAAGAGACAACAATCAAGACGTTTAATTTTCAACAAATAAAGAAAATAATTGACGTTAAAGATGCAGTAGTGCGTGCTGACAGGGGAAACTTCGAAGGTCATGCATCTGAATCTAGTCACGCTATGAGGAAAGATGACATGGCATCGACCAAAGTGGTGATATTTCAAGAGTCATTCTCACGACGGCACTTTCTAACGACGAAACTAATACCAACGGTAGAATGTTTACGGACGCCTGAGAAATATACAAAGAAATGTCAAAACGAGAAAGACTACACTGCAAATGCTACTAAAAGTTATAAATTTAATTAACTAAATGCTCTGTGGATGAATTTTGAGAAAGGAACAAAACACGTCCATGTTTACCCCTAATACATTTAAAAAATCTCAGAATCTACGAATGATACCCAAAAACCAAATTTTTAATTTGGCCACTCTAATCACAAGGTAATGAATTTTATTAAAATTGCTATGATAGAACAGCAAGTGGTACAACAATCTATGATGAAATTTTAGAATTGTTTAAAGAAAGAAGGCTTAGTTATGATTGCTAAACAACTTCAGAAGAAATTTATTCAAGGAAGACGTAATAGGCGAAATTCTATATTAGCCAATTTCACAGAGAGGGTACAGTAGAAGTGACACAAGGAATATTGTTTGGAGAACCCATTCACAATCCTCCAACATACCCACCTACACGATAATAACAGTTTGCAATTGTGGCAATACTAGGGCAATAACATGTTTACAATAACGGTTACTGTGTTGATCGGAGCTTATTGAATCAGACGAGGACGTTAATAGCGATTCAGTAATGGGCGATTGCAAACAAAAATACCCTGACCAAGATCCGATAAGCAAACCTCAGCGTTGTTACGTTACCACATTACCACGCAACAACGTTAAGCATAACCAACGGCTGAGGGATACTCAGGATATTAATAGACAGGCTGATCGCTCTATATTCATACCCCATGCCAATCGCCATGATTGGAGAATCGCAGGCTATCGTCGCAGATGTAGATGAGGTTTTAAATGGTTTTCATTTGACGTAAAATGCCTTATCAGATATTTAATCCAAGTTTACACGTAAACAAAATATTGCTGGTTTCTACCGTGAGAAACACTTGCTTTATCAGGTGTTTTTATCAACCGTCATTCCAGTGTTATTAGTCGTGATAGGAATCTGGTCTATAAAACAACTAGAATTATAAAATCCTACTATCAGGTAGATTTTAGCTCAGCAGTCCTCTCCTATCTCTTCAAACTGAGTTCAGTAAACACCTAAACTAACCAAAGCGAATTTTCCAATTCCTGAAATTCTTATGATACGACGAAAAATCACTTGTATTTTTCAAACGATTAATTAGTATATTTGCACAAAATTTATATGTGAGGGTAGTTAATCATAGCATGTAGTTGTCAAGGTGGTCATCGAAGAGAAAACAAAATTTCCCAAACATTTGTTTACTTAAAATCTGCACGAATTCAAACACAAAATAATATTCAGAGAGAATAATAAATGTTTATGGATTTCTCTTTCTTTTAGGACAAATACCGATATCCTGCAACTACTAATTCCGATAAAAAATATTAAAGAGGCAATAGAGCGCAAGAGAAGAATGAAATATAAATTCGTGCCGAAATTCCTTTAAGTATTGGCACTGCTTGAAAGTGTTCTAGTTCTTTTTGTTATCAGTTTCCACGATGGCAAGGGCTTTAGATTAATTGTTAATCAGAAAATCGATAGATTCTGATAGATGAAATCACTTAATAAGGAATTTTTGGGTTTTGAACTTAGTGTTTAGACGTTAGCTAAGACGTTTAAGGTTCATTATTGGGTCTATAATTTCATAGGAGACCACCCGTCAGCATATTCAGCTAAAACAACATAAAAATAGGCTGTTGAAAACATAAGTGCCACCAAATCTATTGCATTTATGAAATAAGTTACACTCTGGGGCAATTTAAATTAGAGTTACATTCACAATGTGAAGAAGATAGTGAAAATCACGTGTCAAAGAGCATATTCTACCTTGAAATTAATGGATTAAGAAAAGTAGCATTTAAATTTATTAATCTAGTTTAACCTTAGTTTTAATCTCCTTTCGTATAAGGAATCCTTTGTCATTTCCTTAAATGCAAATTCTCCGCGAAAGAAAAGATACCTTTCATCGTTGTGCTGGAATTGGCCGGGATTTTTTTTCTCTGGTCCCTTAGTTAAAATGGAACGCAGAGATAATGAAAGCACGGAGCTATCAAATATCACTCGCGGTGTGGGAGATTAGTCATTATTCAGAGACATTTCTTTCCCGAAATTATATTTGCTATCCTTTAATCTTCTCAGACTCACTCTCGACATAAAGCGACACTCAAAGGAAGAAGAATCCTTTCTAAGGCTTTCTCAGGGATGGTTCTCGCGTTCAAACTAGGAAATTGTGAATGAATAAACTTCCCAGTCATCGCTTTAGTTACTAAATGTTGTGAATGGATAATGAATGTTTGTGGACTACATAGAAAGGCTGAGTGACCGATATAAACGAATATTTTGCGGTGGTTTAAACTTGTGGAATGGAATTATGTAAGAGGACTATGTTGGAATGAAAAAATAACATACTTTCACCGAACACGAACAGAATACGTGATATCTATGTATGTGAGTATGACTGAAAACTATGTGGCAAAGAATAGTAGTTTCGACTAACTGCTTCAAAATCGACTAAACACCCTATTTGAATCAGAGTTACCATAAAATCGTCCGCTAAATTAATAGAGAAGTTCCTACACCCGCCATATTAATATCCATTAGAGTTTTGACAGCAACCTCCAAAGAGCCATAGTTTGCAAGCGAACCAACTGATAGGAAATTCCAACGTGCGTTTTAGGGTTTTCCGTGGCTTCGCTTCACAGGGTTACTATTCTCAATATAAATTTCGGCAACTCTGTAGGGGATGAAGATGCCCCAACTATCGCTGGTTGAAATTTCCCAACGGTTGGTCTACTTACAAATTAAGCCTTTTTGGAACTTCTTTCAAAAACTGTAAAGTATTAACACAGCCGAATTACTTCTCTTTGTAGATAATAAAATCTAGTTATCAATTTTAGGAATATATCGTGTAATTTTAATGTATTATATTACAAATAACACGTGGATATATTTTATATATTATATAAATGTATACTGTATTATAATTTATTATCATTCAGAGGAAAATCGAGCGCGATGTCCGAGAGGTAACCACGAAAATTTACAAGGAAGTAATTACTAAAACAGTTAGTTACTTCTGGTCGTTCTTCCTTCATAGCATTAAAGAAGATGACAGGTTAGATTAGATAAGATTTTAATACACCCTCTGCCATATGCTACTGGCGGCTCGCGGGGTATTAATCTAAATATAAATAAATTTTGTATGTAAAGGATGCCATTGCCTGGCAAACGAGGGAAATAAATTACCCCGTCTAGATACAAAAGAATTTCTAAAGGCAAGGGAACGATCATTTCCCACAAGAAATGCAGGAGTTAGAATAAGTATGCACGAAACGTGAAAGTGATAGAGGAATAGTATTTAAGCCAAAAAAAATGAAGGAAATGAAAACGCGGGGTCAAGCATGACCCCACTTTCCCGTTTAAGGGATAACAATAGATGATTCAAGATGAAAAGATTTTAGACTAAGGGTAATATATGTACCAAATGGGAGAAAAGAGAAAGACAGGGGCTAATGGAGTAAAACGAGTAGAATAGGAGAGCAGTGTGTTTACCTAGAAAGGAAATGGAAGTGAATAGTGAAATGGAAGCACGAAACTGCGTCACAGTCGGTTAAACGTCCGATTCGGATTCTGTTTATGAAAATGAATCGCAGGTGTAATCGACTGCGAATTTTGCCTTCCAAAATCTCAATATCCTCTCCTTGCGATACGTCTTCCTCCTTTATCCGTTCTTCCCATTATCCGCTCGAATCCCTCCTCAATCCGATATCCCATTCACCCGCCTCCTAATCCGATCGTTTCTTTCTTTCTAAGAAACCCTTTCTCTTTTCCCAATGTAAACAGCCCGCGAGTTTCCTGCTGGATTAAATTCTGCTGAAGCCCAGGAAAAAAGGATATTTTCGTAGCGAAACCCCATGTCCACCAAATGGAATCACAGGCTTGGAGAATCGCAGGTTATCGTCGCAGATGTAGATGAGGTTTTAAATGGTTTTCATTTGACGTAAAATGCCTTATCAGATATTTAATCCAAGTTTACACGTAAACAAAATATTGCTGGTTTCTACCGTGAGAAACACTTGCTTTATCAGGTGTTTTTATCAACCGTCATTCCAGTGTTATTAGTCGTGATAGGAATCTGGTCTATAAAACAACTAGAATTATAAAATCCTACTATCAGGTAGATTTTAGCTCAGCAGTCCTCTCCTATCTCTTCAAACTGAGTTCAGTAAACACCTAAACTAACCAAAGCGAATTTTCCAATTCCTGAAATTCTTATGATACGACGAAAAATCACTTGTATTTTTCAAACGATTAATTAGTATATTTGCACAAAATTTATATGTGA
The DNA here is from genome assembly GCA_000376725.2 of Ladona fulva. Classification (NCBI taxonomy): domain Eukaryota; kingdom Metazoa; phylum Arthropoda; class Insecta; order Odonata; family Libellulidae; genus Ladona; species Ladona fulva. Next base: position 138,759 of record KZ308761.1, on the reverse strand, counting down.
GGGTAGTTAATCATAGCATGTAGTTGTCAAGGTGGTCATCGAAGAGAAAACAAAATTTCCCAAACATTTGTTTACTTAAAATCTGCACGAATTCAAACACAAAATAATATTCAGAGAGAATAATAAATGTTTGTGGATTTCTCTTTCTTTTAGGACAAATACCGATATCCTGCAACTACTAATTCCGATAAAAAATATTAAAGAGGCAATAGAGCGCAAGAGAAGAATGAAATATAAATTCGTGCCGAAATTCCTTTAAGTATTGGCACTGCTTGAAAGTGTTCTAGTTCTTTTTGTTATCAGTTTCCACGATGGCAAGGGCTTTAGATTAATTGTTAATCAGAAAATCGATAGATTCTGATAGATGAAATCACTTAATAAGGAATTTTTGGGTTTTGAACTTAGTGTTTAGACGTTAGCTAAGACGTTTAAGGTTCATTATTGGGTCTATAATTTCATAGGAGACCACCCGTCAGCATATTCAGCTAAAACAACATAAAAATAGGCTGTTGAAAACATAAGTGCCACCAAATCTATTGCATTTATGAAATAAGTTACACTCTGGGGCAATTTAAATTAGAGTTACATTCACAATGTGAAGAAGATAGTGAAAATCACGTGTCAAAGAGCATATTCTACCTTGAAATTAATGGATTAAGAAAAGTAGCATTTAAATTTATTAATCTAGTTTAACCTTAGTTTTAATCTCCTTTCGTATAAGGAATCCTTTGTCATTTCCTTAAATGCAAATTCTCCGCGAAAGAAAAGATACCTTTCATCGTTGTGCTGGAATTGGCCGGGATTTTTTTTCTCTGGTCCCTTAGTTAAAATGGAACGCAGAGATAATGAAAGCACGGAGCTATCAAATATCACTCGCGGTGTGGGAGATTAGTCATTATTCAGAGACATTTCTTTCCCGAAATTATATTTGCTATCCTTTAATCTTCTCAGACTCACTCTCGACATAAAGCGACACTCAAAGGAAGAAGAATCCTTTCTAAGGCTTTCTCAGGGATGGTTCTCGCGTTCAAACTAGGAAATTGTGAATGAATAAACTTCCCAGTCATCGCTTTAGTTACTAAATGTTGTGAATGGATAATGAATGTTTGTGGACTACATAGAAAGGCTGAGTGACCGATATAAACGAATATTTTGCGGTGGTTTAAACTTGTGGAATGGAATTATGTAAGAGGACTATGTTGGAATGAAAAAATAACATACTTTCACCGAACACGAACAGAATACGTGATATCTATGTATGTGAGTATGACTGAAAACTATGTGGCAAAGAATAGTAGTTTCGACTAACTGCTTCAAAATCGACTAAACACCCTATTTGAATCAGAGTTACCATAAAATCGTCCGCTAAATTAATAGAGAAGTTCCTACACCCGCCATATTAATATCCATTAGAGTTTTGACAGCAACCTCCAAAGAGCCATAGTTTGCAAGCGAACCAACTGATAGGAAATTCCAACGTGCGTTTTAGGGTTTTCCGTGGCTTCGCTTCACAGGGTTACTATTCTCAATATAAATTTCGGCAACTCTGTAGGGGATGAAGATGCCCCAACTATCGCTGGTTGAAATTTCCCAACGGTTGGTCTACTTACAAATTAAGCCTTTTTGGAACTTCTTTCAAAAACTGTAAAGTATTAACACAGCCGAATTACTTCTCTTTGTAGATAATAAAATCTAGTTATCAATTTTAGGAATATATCGTGTAATTTTAATGTATTATATTACAAATAACACGTGGATATATTTTATATATTATATAAATGTATACTGTATTATAATTTATTATCATTCAGAGGAAAATCGAGCGCGATGTCCGAGAGGTAACCACGAAAATTTACAAGGAAGTAATTACTAAAACAGTTAGTTACTTCTGGTCGTTCTTCCTTCATAGCATTAAAGAAGATGACAGGTTAGATTAGATAAGATTTTAATACACCCTCTGCCATATGCTACTGGCGGCTCGCGGGGTATTAATCNCACGAAGTGAGGGAAGCGTCCGCTATAAAGCCTCGAGAAAAAAAAGGAGCGGGCAGCGCTTCCAATGGACTGTCCTTGGAAGAGTGCCGAGATTAAGTAGCGGGAAGATTAAAAGGCTGTCTGAGGGACCACCTGAGACATCCCAATGGCCCTCCGGAGGTTGCGGTGGAAATGCGGAGAAAGCGAAAAAAGAATGGTCAGTGCGATGAGGAGATTCCGGCGAAGGAAAAAAAAATTCCACTTCTCCCGAAGTAACAAATGAGAGGACTTTCATAAAGTACCCAGAGTAATGCTTTTTCGCATCCGGTATAGTTTCTAACTACAACAATACCAAGAAATATTGAGCAGCATTGTTACTAATTATAACTAATAATGGTTGGTCTCAAAAAGCATATGCACGCGACAATTAGATTAAAAATATGGTACTTCAACGTCAAGGAGCGTCTCTCGGTAACTTTTTCAACACTCCACGCACATTAGTGTTGGCTTCAAACTCCCTCGACTATCTTATATTAGCTTTTCCTTTTCAGACTAACACTTACAACATTTTCGATGTCAATTGATGCTTCGTAACGTAGTATTTGTTGCAGTATGGGTGTTTCATTTCTCTCTGACTTGCCTACTCTTCGTATTGTTAACTTTTTTTCCCTCCACTCAAATATAATCTATCTATGAGTCAATAAATAACTATGCCCCGTTACATCAGTTACAATTATCATCTTTTATTCGTGATTACAAATTCGGAGGGGAGTACCACTTGTAAATTTGACGAACGATATCTCTAGTACTGCAGCGTTTACATCTTACCTTACCCTTGAAGATGATACTTAAGCTATTAAAGTATGTACGTATTGGATTTTCTTGTCAGAAAAGTTTTTTTCCAAAAGTGACCGTTTGCTTCATTTGGTTACCTCAGGGGAAGCACCGCTAACGCCAAAGGAGCATTTAATCTCTATAGCGAGTGAAATGTGAAGTAAAACCTTTATTTTCATTTATTTTGAGTTGTAGGCGTTTCGGGCATTGAGCTGTGTATGTCCCTTTGATTACTGGGACTTGTATACCAGCCCTGGAGAAAAGCCAAGGGCAGCTTATTAGGTTTAGCACAGAGTAATTTAAGGAATATAAATCTGAAAATTGTATTTTCTTGAAAAAACACCTTGTAACGTATATTTTTATATAAACCGTATTTCGATGAAAGGATGAAAAAATGCTTTAATTTCCTTAGAGTTGGATTAGAGAGTACAAAGTGGATTTTCTTAAATAAGATAAAAGAAGTAATAGAATCATATATGGGCAAAATTAAATTTACTTCGTGAAATTCCACTAAATTTACAATAAGTATTCAGTTTATAATTTTTTAAACCTGCTTATTAACCTCGAAAATAGTCGTGTAATAAAAGAACTTTAAGTGGAATGTTTGCAAAGTGAATTTTTATTTCACCATGTACGGAGCACCATAAAATGATGGCTTCATCTTTATATTCGACCTTATGTGTTTCGAAGCGAAGGTTTGGTGTTGCAGAAGATGCATTTGAGAAAACTGAATTCAGTTGAAATGGATCATTTGAGGACGATGTAGAGAAGAAAGATGGAAGATGGATTGATGAGATGATGCACGATTGTGAAAAGGCAGAAAGGCTAACGCACGAATGGACCTTGGAAATATGGAAAATATGGTAAGAAATAGAGTGAATTACGAGAAGAGTGGCAGATGTTCTAAGGGGAGAGGAAAACTGAGAAGAAGCAGGTGCCAAACAAGAAATTGGGATAATGGGACACAGAATAAAGTGTGGTATTGTGAAAAAAGGAAGAAAATAGCTTATCTCGGACGAGAATTACACATATATTTACAATTATCGTGAAACCTTTACGTAAAGTGTGGTTGTGTTGGTTTGGACTTTTAAAAGGGGTTCAGAGAACACCCAAAACACACCCAAGATGGTGAGTAAGGAGAATGACATTAATTAGAGAATGATATAAATAGAGAAAGACATTAATTTAAGAATAAATAACAATAGTAGATTTGTCTTTCTTGGGAGTAATTTAGTTTGAGGAGAGCATTGTTACAACTAACCTTTTATATGCAGACAAAACTATGCAATAATCAAAATTCGAACTCGGGACCTAAGTGTTGATAGGTCAGCACAGCAACACCGAGTATTAATTCTAATGAAGTGAAAGATATTTACCAGGATACCGAAGAACAGGGGTGTATTGTGAGAACATAAGTGAAAGTTCTACCTTTCGGTAGGTTCATGTGCCCTAATATTCCCCACCATCCGTCATTTTCTTCCCCTCCCGGTAACCCACTCCACCCTTCATATCATCTAACAACTTTTGTCTGTCTTCCCCTTAACCTTTTCTCTTGTATTCTTCCCTCAACAACGTTATTTAGCAATCCCTCTCCCCTCAATATTTGGCCCACCCATTTCCTCTGACGACATTTAATTACTTCGATTAAAATCCTCTCTTCCCCAACTATCTCTGTGTTTGTTATCCAAGCAACCCAACACACACTTTCCATTCTACGCAATACCCACGTCTCGAATGATTCCAACCTTTGAATAACCTCCATTCCTAAGGTCCACGTTCCACACACATATAGCAAAATACTTCACACCAAAGATTTAACTCATATTTTCCCGATTCCTTTATCGAGACCTCTAGTCATCAGTTCCCTTTGCTTCACGAAAGATTCCATGCCCTACTCTTTTTTCGAACCTCATCTGCACACCTCCCATCCTAAGAAAGGAATACTACCCAATTTATCTACCTATTCCAGTTTTTCCCATCCACCCTCATTGTTAACCTAGCTTTCTTCCCTTTAGCTAACCTCATTATTGATTTCTATTCCAGGCTCCCTTGCCGTATCATTTTTTTGCGAGTAAACGAGGCAAATTACGTGTTTATAGGAAGAGCCATAGTGCTGTCACGCAACTAAATACATAAAAACACTATCGAATCTATTGCACAAATAAAGGTAGAATCCATTTTCAATGCCAGAGAACAAGGGTTATTTAATGAGCAGAAACGGTAAAGTTGGGACAGAAAGTAAACAAGGGGACCCAATGTCCTTTTGTAATGCTCCAGAACGGGTTCATGAATCCAAAAATCGCTGAATGCAGAATCGAGCGAGTGTCCGTTATTTCTGCGAGTTTAACTTTTGGTCGTAAAATTAAAAAGGCGTCCGCTGTTTTTATTCGGCGAACAGACGATAAATATTTGCAACGGCAGAGTCGATATACAAACAATGGGACTTTACGAGAAATAAAATGCGTTTATCGCGACGGACAATTTCGCCATATTGCGAATTCCGCCGGTAAAATATCCGCGGTATTTTTCGTTCGACAGAAGTAAAAGCAGAGAGCGATTGATTGGAATTTTCGATTCCAGCGTAGATTATCCTTCCTTATGTCCACTTTGAACATTTGTACGGGTATTTGGCTCCTGAATTAATTGGTGATAAAACTTTACGCGTGCATTCCTACAACGGAAGGTGTGGGAAAGAAAAAAGTTGGAGGCACAGTTGAAGCACAGAGGGCATTCAAATGGTAAAAGGAATTGTTGACAGTAAGTAGTACAAGTTTAAGGTAAATAAAAAAAAGGAACGACGTCAAGAATAGCACAAAAGAAGGTGTACGAATTCAAAGAGTCAGCGTGTTTCACTTTGCAGACATTTTGGATTAACTCTTTGAACTGAAAGGAGACTTAACAAGAATATGCCACCCACGGTGAAAAGCATAACGAAATAGAGCCCCAGGATATAAAAAGTTAAAAGAAGTGAGGGTCCGTATCATAAATGAGTAGAATATTACCAGGTAATACTAAGAATGAACACGGTTGAAATAGAAGAAGAATTCTACAAATTAATAAGGAAATCGCCAATAAAAACAAGATAATAAAACGAGATAATTTATTTATTCGTTTCTGGTTATCTTATTTCAGATAGTTTTAAATTTCAGTATCTTTCTACCCGTTCAATTGTGCTCGAAAGCCCAAAAACAGTATGTTAGAAAAGAAAAAACAGCAACGAGCACAACCTTATAAATTAGAATACGATTCATAAAATACTAAAAATTGAAGTGTCTTTCTGTTTGATTATAAAAGATTTACTGGTGGTTTACGTTCTTATTTTCAGCATAGCATTAGAGAAGCCAATAAGGTAGATTACATGAGATGCATCTACGCCACTGGCGGCTCGCGGGGTATTAATCTACATCGAAAATCTTTAGTAGAGAGAGTATGTTCGGAAGTCATGGAGATGTGGCGCCACAGTAGAATCTACACACACAGTAACGAGTTGGAGAATATTAATGGTGATAATTTAAACTGTTTCCTAGGTAACAGGAATGTTTGCAAAGTGAATTTTTATTTCACCATGTACGGAGCACCATAAAATGATGGCTTCATCTTTATATTCGACCTTATGTNGAAAATTTCTCTGTAATCTGTAATCAGTAATCATAATCAATATATTAAGAAATACCATCTATAATAATAACAATATAGGAAAATGTGACTTGGTGAATAGGTCACAGGTTCAAAGATACCACAAAATGTGAGAAAAGAACTATAATAATAATAAAAAGCGAGGCACTTGGGACTTCACAAAATAGAAATACAGTAGTCTCGATTATCCAGTTGCGATTAACTGATGTTCCGAATTATCCGAGGCTTTGCCTTCTTCACATGCACACCGCCTAAATTACTGTTGCTGTAACTCCACCACATGAAGGACAAGCAAAATATTTTATTAAAAAAGTTTTTACGTCAAATTGATTTTTTAAAGTAAATACACTTTGTACAATAGCAAGAAATTAACATATTATGCTTATTTCATAATACTAATATACGTACGCAAGACAATCCGTCCGTATTATCCGAGATTTCGATTATCCGAGGTCCACATTGATTCGGATAATCGAGACTACCATATTTTGATTCCTTTAGAAGAAAGCACTGAAGCAGTATCAAAAAATCTGTATTCTTCCTGAATAACAGGAAGAGGAGTTCAGAAATATCATAAGTACAGAAGTGATTAAAGTCTAACGATGACTTTGAAGATTAAGAAAAAAGACTTTGGATTTCGATTTATACCCCCGACGAGCCTCCAGTGGCGAATGGCAGGGGTAACGCATTACCTACTCCACCCTATTAGCTTCTCTGATGTTTTGAGGAAAGAACGATCAGAAGTAACTATATGTTTTAGCGATTGATTCCTTATAGTTATTTCTTACTCTCGGAGATCGCTCTCGTTTTTTACTGGGATTAAAATGCCTTCAACTTCGCCTAAAATTCTGAACCGATGGATTCTTGGAAAATCTTTCGTCAGTAATCAGACCTTATCTGAAACGTTTCCACCCTAGACATTTTGTCATAGCAGTAACTTCACTGACGAATCTGAAAATTCCATTCCACCATCTCTAAATCTAAGACTAGCCCTACTTCATGTTGAGATAAACGTAAAAGTGATCAGTTGAATATCTCGAGGTCCGCCTCGCAAAAAAACTCAAAATGGAGAACGCATATCCAAAAAACTTAATTAAATTAAGTAATTAAAGAACTTTGATTTATAATGCGACTGTAGATGCGATAAAAAGTTAAGACTGCCGCAACAATAGCAATAAAACTTTTAATTAGATTTGTATCGACTGAATTATAAGATAATTATTTGGAACCCAGCAAATGAAATCAGCATACTCTAAATATTTCCCCACAGGTTGGCTCATTTCGTAAATAAAATTCTCCGATAACACAGCCTACGTTACAGCATTGCTCTCCGACGCAGGTCTAGAGTCGCCGAAAGAAAAGAGATTAAAGGGTAGATATCACACTCAATCTGATCAAATGCATTCGTGAGAATCACTATTGACGCAACCCTCTTATTTTCAGCTTCCAATCAGACAGATTTCACGTTCGAATCCCCAGTTCCATCTTCAAAGAAAACGTTTCCAATCGCTTGGATCTCTTGGGACTCCGTAAGATAGAACTGCACCTGCATACACTCCATTGCATTGGAGATCATCTCAGATCAAAGGCAAAGAAAGCGTACTTCTCGCTGGGTTTTCTTGACTTTCAAGACATTGTGAGTATCGTCAGAGCCATCCTCTTTTCAGTGAGCAAAGTGATTTTCAGAACGCCTACGATTTCAATAGAGAGGATATGAAGTTGCGTTTCAAACGCTGAATTGTGATGGCGAATGCTACATAACTCGTAACTAAATTCGTTGTTTCTAAGTCTTTTCTGTCATCATATCTATAAATAAATGGGTTATTCCGTCTGGATCCATAACTTCCAACAAAAGTTTGCTTGTTAGACGGCTTGCAGGGTATTTATGTAGATACTGATGTAGATTATAACGGTAAATATTCCGTTACAGCGGTCGGTGGTTAGCGTTCTAGTGTGGTACTCCAGAGTCCTAGGTTCGAGTCCTGGGTAATCGGATTTTTATGGTTATGGAATCCTCGTGTTTATTTTGAAGTAAACATCTTATGAAAATGGATGCAACTGGGGTCCTACTGTCTGCAGGAGTCATTATCATTTAAGTGGTGAATGAGGAAAATGGAAATCGCTCTTTTTGTCGATAGAAAGACCGAGAAAAAACGCTGGCTGAATGCGTGAATGACCTACAGAAGAATATTTCGTAGCTTTTCTTAAGAATAAAAGGGATTGTGTTTTAATAAAAGATCACATGCTAGTCAAAATGACTGAATCGGTGTTTAAGGAGAATGTGAATTTTATGTAAGGCCATGGGTAGGATGGAAAACTGCTATATGTTATTTAATCATGATAGTAAAAACTTTATTCAGAAATTAAATATAACTCTTTATCAAAGTTTTATTGTTCTTTAAGTAATGAATTTCTTAACTTTCTCAACATGTAATTAAGAATGTGTCTTATCAATTTTTATTCACTTTCAATGCTAGTGAAACGTAGGTCTCATATTTTGAAAAAAAGCTCCTATGTCCATATATTTGGTCTATTATTTTATGAGAGGATTCCACTTTGTCAGAGACAAACAGAAATGATTTTAGTTTTGGTTAATTAGGAAGAGGAGGGCCAAGAAAAATATCTTCTTAGTGGTGAATGAGTTGTCGAACAAATGATATAATATCAAGAACAAAGGGCAATTTAGGAAAAGATGAATGGATGTTGCAGAAGATGCATAGGCACTCTAACTAACAAACTAGCCTCACAAAGCACTTCGATTACTCCTTCTGAGCTATTGTAGTAATTTTCCTGCGAACGTATGCTTTCCAAAGCTTAGATTTCGAGATGCATCAGTAACTCGTGGGATCCCGTATACTTGACGCATGACGTACATTCGATATTCCCATCTCCGTGCTTCGGTTTCGCATTTCCCTCAATCCTCATTATTGAAGTATCATCGGAGAGCCTTCCTTTTGCCGATCTCATTACCCGATTTCTGCCTCAATTAAAGGCCCACTCGATCGCTCACTATTTAGACCCTCAAGGCGAAGAGCACGGACAGATTTCGGTAACCCAATTAATGCGTGAATACTTCACGAAATGCTCCCTATCTTGATGAATAGAATATTTTTCACTTATATTTTGGTGCAAAGTTGAGGAAAATCCATCTTTCTTTTCCTTTCATCTTATTTCTTGTTCGTTCATCAATTTGGTGAAAAATCCTCATATGGTTTCGTAGTTTAATCATAAAATGCACGCATGTAAAATGACGTGCACGATTCACTAGGAATTTTCAAATCGCGTGCAACTTAAATTTATGAAATAGAGACGTAGTCAGATGTTTTCTAAAAGGTTTCAAAGCAACATAAAAGCCCGTGAGTTGTCTACAAGATGTTTCTAGATTAAAATAAGGAGAAACGTCAAATGTTCGAAATAAAAATCTACAAACTACGGAGCAAGATACGTATTTAATCGTCTTATGATTAATTATCAACTTATGACTATGATTTATCAACTTATGATTAGCAGTAGTGCTGTTAAAAGTGCTTCGACAGCTTAGGTCATTTCGCAATCAGGCTCCCACCTGGAATCAACCCACCCACCTCCCAGGACCGCTTTTACCGAGGTGGAACGCGTTGCACTTGTTTATCCGGGAGCCTCAATACATTATTTTGTCTTGGTGCGGTGCTGCTGGTCAGTTCTTATCGAATTCTACGAAAAGTGTTATTTACGGAGTAATTGTGCTGTATTTTAATGGGCATGTTCCACTCAGAATATTCTGGCTCAGTCTGAAAAGGAAAAAAAACTTCCTTACTCCTCATCTTTCCAAGGGGGCCTCATTTTCTCTCCAGAGCCTCTAGTAGATAATGGTGGGGGATAAGATGTTACCAGCCTTCGGGCTAGTGACTATAGAGAAAAAGAGATTTTGAGCTACGCTTTTTGTTGCTGAAGTAATTGTTGCAAGAAAGACATCCATTATTGCAGGTACATCGAATTTTATATTCTTGCCTACTTGCTTACACTATATAATCTAAGCTATGTTATATGATCTTCGCTTATTGTTTTTGATTCAATTGTTTTAGGAAAGACCACATCCATTGTTGCACGGTGCATCGGCTTTTCTATTGTTGTCTACCATTGCTTAATGCTTTAGATTATTCCTTTTCTGAGATGTAAGCGACACATTTTCCTTGAAATTGTATGAATGTTGTCATTAATTACGATTCGACTAGGGTGAATACCAGGCAGAATACTTCCTCCCCTCACATAAATTGACTCTAACTATGATTTCATTATTGTATTTGTATTATATATATCGTGTTTTTTGGTTAATTATGATATAGGAATAATGTTTAATTACGTATATGGTTGCCACCGTGGAATAGATTCCATATCGCAGCCTCTTGAATGAATAATAATAATAATTTTGTCGCTCAAAGATTATCACTTACATTTTTAAACTTGCCAATTTTTCTCTTCTGTCAAACCGATTTTTCACCGAGGCCTGTTCGCCACGATCTTTGAGTTAATGCGTGAGCGAGCCGAGGTGGAAAAAAGGCTCGCAGGCGCTGAATTACGGAAACAAGGGATGCGAATGGGACGGCAAAATTGAATTTCCTTTTGTTGAGTGGCGATAAAAATGCAGGTCACATTTCTAAGGAAACGATTGTCGGAGGACGTAAACGTTAGCGACTGAAGCACCAATTAGGGCGAAAGGAAGACGTCTCTTTGTAGATGCGAAAGTAATTAACGAATGACCGTTTCCTCGGTGCTTTAAAAACAAAAGAGGGGCGACGGTGCGTTGGCCGAGGTGTGATAAATAAATCGGAGGTTTTTGACGCGATTATTTTACGGTTTTGCGTCGGGGGATTTAAGAGTCCCGAGGGAGGCATAAAAGACCGTTCAGAGCGAATGACATCCCCATCTCCATGGAAACTCCTTTGTCGTAAAAAAGGGAAGACGTCCAAGTTGGCGGAAGGGAGGATATGGCAGTCGTCTTCGGGAAATACCCAACTTGTTAGCCTCTTTTATTCCCTTTTGATGACCTGAGGGATCCATTCAATCTTCCAGCCCTCAACCCTCCCTCACTCATCATGAGAGGATCACTGCGAGGTTGTCTTCATATACACTAAGAGATAGTAATTTAAGAATCTGTTAATTTGTCGTGTACGTTCGCCTAAAATTAAACGAGAGTTAAAACGGTATCGAGCAGTAATTTTCAGCTTCCGATTAATTCCAATGAGAACGTCAAATTGGGTTCAGTCGCTTTCTTCTCTCTTCTGTTTGTTTATTACATTGATTTATGATTTTTTGTTTATTATACTGATTTATGATCCAAAACAACCGATAACAATTGATTCTATAGCAACAAGCCAAAGGAAGGACAAAGAATAAACAACAGAGAACTATTTTCTCACCCATTTTAATGATTTCTGTGCAGTATTAATTAATATACAAAAATGGCGGTATCCTTAGCAACAATCGGAAACAGCACAATACAGCCAGGCTATTGAGACGTGAATTTTTCCTTCCGGTTTTCACTTCTATTCGGTCGAAAGGCGATTTCCGGTTCATTTCCTGTTTCGCCGCGGAAGCCACCGGGTAGATAGGAGTGGATTTTTGAAAATACTATATGTAATTCAATTTCGAAATATATCTATACATATCTAATGTAATTTCATTCCCCGACACCAAATGAAACTTTTTCATTAAAGGAAGCAGTGTATCAGTTTGTATGTCTATGACCAAGATGTTCCAAAATTTATATTCTGTGATGCTTTCTTGTTCTGTATGATAGCGCTTTACAGAACGGATTATATTTCCGGAAGGGAATTCTAAATATGGCAATAGAGGTAACGCTGCTTCTATTACAATTCAGTTTTTATCACGAAAGAGAAACTTAACAGAAAAATAGCGACAAGACTGGGATTTGAACCCAGGTCTCGCTTTTCGTGTAGATTAGCCAGCCACTGAACTACCATGCCGCGTTGGTTTCATGGGGGAGGAGAACTTCGTGGGAGGCCTGGGTTCGAGTCCCAACCACGTCGCTATTTTTCACTTGTTTCTCCTAAGATTTCCAGCCGCACGGCTATCATCTACATGTACCCTACATGCCTTTCGGCGTGTGGCAGGGGGTGCATGTACCATGGCCTCCCTTATCGATTACTTTCGCGTATCGTCCGCGGATAAATTCTCTGATATTTCTCTCAATACCAGAAAGACCTATAACAGGGAAGATGCAAAATATCAGCTACATATTCTAAGAATGTATCTTCTCTGAACTTATTAAATAAATTATGTCTTTGCTTAAATAATCTATCCTCTGAAGATTCCCATTTTGCGTCTTTAAGCATTTAAGTCTGATTTGTCTTAACAATTTTTTACGAAACTGTTTGCCTTTTGCTGTAATTTTTCTAGCTCTAGAATGCAACACTTTCCGTGCTAACTTTAGTATATATTCTTTCTCTATTTAGCACAAAAGCAACTGCGCAGCTAAATAACAAATGCCATGCTTTAAATTCAAATTTAAATTCGATTAATTGAAATTAATCGCGGTAGACGTATCAAAATGAAGTATCGGTCAAGAGAATGTCAGCGAAACGAAATCGTGCAATTGAATACATAGTCATGCATCACCAAACTGGGCGAATCCAAGGACGATGCGTATGAATCGAAATCGATTTAAAATCACTTAGTGCCAGTCTCCAGACAACAGAGGTGATGACTCTCAAAGGGTTCTTCTAAGAAGCGAAGCAGGCGACCTCTTTACGAAGAGATGATAACTAAGAACGCTAAACAGTCGAAGCACGCTAATTTCTTGGCGTTCATTCACAGCTCTCCTCTGGCGAGATAAAAACAGCCTCTTCTTCTCGGTCACCGCATTTGCATTACGCAAAGAGGAAACTGGAAGAAAAAAAGTGTTTGCAGGTGGTCACGGGAATGCGTCACGAAGTGAGGGAAGCGTCCGCTATAAAGCCTCGAGAAAAAAAAGGAGCGGGCAGCGCTTCCAATGGACTGTCCTTGGAAGAGTGCCGAGATTAAGTAGCGGGAAGATTAAAAGGCTGTCTGAGGGACCACCTGAGACATCCCAATGGCCCTCCGGAGGTTGCGGTGGAAATGCGGAGAAAGCGAAAAAAGAATGGTCAGTGCGATGAGGAGATTCCGGCGAAGGAAAAAAAAATTCCACTTCTCCCGAAGTAACAAATGAGAGGACTTTCATAAAGTACCCAGAGTAATGCTTTTTCGCATCAGGTATAGTTTCTAACTACAACAATACCAAGAAATATTGAGCAGCATTGTTACTAATTATAACTAATAATGGTTGGTCTCAAAAAGCATATGCACGCGACAATTAGATTAAAAATATGGTACTTCAACGTCAAGGAGCGTCTCTCGGTAACTTTTTCAACACTCCACGCACATTAGTGTTGGCTTCAAACTCCCTCGACTATCTTATATTAGCTTTTCCTTTTCAGACTAACACTTACAACATTTTCGATGTCAATTGATGCTTCGTAACGTAGTATTTGTTGCAGTATGGGTGTTTCATTTCTCTCTGACTTGCCTACTCTTCGTATTGTTAACTTTTTTTCCCTCCACTCAAATATAATCTATCTATGAGTCAATAAATAACTATGCCCCGTTACATCAGTTACAATTATCATCTTTTATTCGTGATTACAAATTCGGAGGGGAGTACCACTTGTAAATTTGACGAACGATATCTCTAGTACTGCAGCGTTTACATCTTACCTTACCCTTGAAGATGATACTTAAGCTATTAAAGTATGTACGTATTGGATTTTCTTGTCAGAAAAGTTTTTTTCCAAAAGTGACCGTTTGCTTCATTTGGTTACCTCAGGGGAAGCACCGCTAACGCCAAAGGAGCATTTAATCTCTATAGCGAGTGAAATGTGAAGTAAAACCTTTATTTTCATTTATTTTGAGTTGTAGGCGTTTCGGGCATTGAGCTGTGTATGTCCCTTTGATTACTGGGACTTGTATACCAGCCCTGGAGAAAAGCCAAGGGCAGCTTATTAGGTTTAGCACAGAGTAATTTAAGGAATATAAATCTGAAAATTGTATTTTCTTGAAAAAACACCTTGTAACGTATATTTTTATATAAACCGTATTTCGATGAAAGGATGAAAAAATGCTTTAATTTCCTTAGAGTTGGATTAGAGAGTACAAAGTGGATTTTCTTAAATAAGATAAAAGAAGTAATAGAATCATATATGGGCAAAATTAAATTTACTTCGTGAAATTCCACTAAATTTACAATAAGTATTCAGTTTATAATTTTTTAAACCTGCTTATTAACCTCGAAAATAGTCGTGTAATAAAAGAACTTTAAGTGGAATGTTTGCAAAGTGAATTTTTATTTCACCATGTACGGAGCACCATAAAATGATGGCTTCATCTTTATATTCGACCTTATGTGTTTCGAAGCGAAGGTTTGGTGTTGCAGAAGATGCATTTGAGAAAACTGAATTCAGTTGAAATGGATCATTTGAGGACGATGTAGAGAAGAAAGATGGAAGATGGATTGATGAGATGATGCACGATTGTGAAAAGGCAGAAAGGCTAACGCACGAATGGACCTTGGAAATATGGAAAATATGGTAAGAAATAGAGTGAATTACGAGAAGAGTGGCAGTTGTTCTAAGGGAAGAGGAAAACTGAGAAGAAGCAGGTGCCAAACAAGAAATGGGGATAATGGGACACAGAATAAAGTGTGGGATTGTGAAAAAAGGAAGAAAATAGCCTATCTCGGACGAGAATTACACATATATTTACAATTATCGTGAAACCTTTACGTAAAGTGTGGTTGTGTTGGTTTGGACTTTTAAAAGGGGTTCAGAGAACACCCAAAACACACCCAAGATGGTGAGTAAGGAGAATGACATTAATTAGAGAATGATATAAATAGAGAAAGACATTAATTTAAGAATAAATAACAATAGTAGATTTGTCTTTCTTGGGAGTAATTTAGTTTGAGGAGAGCATTGTTACAACTAACCTTTTATATGCAGACAAAACTATGCAATAATCAGAATTCGAACTCGGGACCTAAGTGTTGATAGGTCAGCACAGCAACACCGAGTATTAATTCTAATGAAGTGAAAGATATTTACCAGGATACCGAAGAACAGGGGTGTATTGTGAGAACATAAGTGAAAGTTCTACCTTTCGGTAGGTTCATGTGCCCTAATATTCCCCACCATCCGTCATTTTCTTCCCCTCCCGGTAACCCACTCCACCCTTCATATCATCTAACAACTTTTGTCTGTCTTCCCCTTAACCTTTTCTCTTGTATTCTTCCCTCAACAACGTTATTTAGCAATCCCTCTCCCCTCAATATTTGGCCCACCCATTTTCTCTGACGACATTTAATTACTTCGATTAAAATCCTCTCTTCCCCAACTATCTCTGTGTTTGTTATCCAAGCAACCCAACACACACTTTCCATTCTACGCAATACCCACGTCTCGAATGATTCCAACCATTGAATGGCCTCCATTCCTAAGGTCCACGTTCCACACCCATATAGCAAAATACTTCACACCAAAGATTTAACTCATATTTTCCCGATTCCTTTATCGAGACCTCTAGTCATCAGTTCCCTATGCTTCACGAAAGATTCCATGCCCTACTCTTTTTTCGAACCTCATCTGCACACCTCCCATCCTAAGAAAAGAATACTACCCAATTTATCTACCTATTCCAGTTTTTCCCATCCACCCTCATTGTTAGCCTAGCTTTCTTCCCTTTAGCTAACCTCATTATTGATTTCTATTCCAGGCTCCCTTGCCTTATCATTTTTTTGCGAGTAAACGAGGCAAATTACGTGTTTATAGGAAAAGCCATAGTGATGTGACGCAACTAATGACATAAAAACACTATCGAATCTATTGCACAAATAAAGGTAGAATCCATTTTCAATGCCAGCGAACAAGGGTTATTTAATGAGCAGAAACGGTAAAGTTGGGACAGAAAGTAAACAAGGGGACCCAATGTCCTTTTGTAATGCTCCAGAACGGGTTCATGAATCCAAAAATCGCTGAATGCAGAATCGAGCGAGTGTCCGTTATTTCTGCGAGTTTAACTTTTGGTCGTAAAATTAAAAAGGCGTCCGCTGTTTTTATTCGGCGAACAGACGATAAATATTTGCAACGGCAGAGTCGATAGACAAACAATGGGACTTTACGAGAAATAAAATGCGTTTATCGCGACGGACGATTTCGCCATATTGCGAATTCCGCCGGTAAAATATCCGCGGTATTTTTCGTTCGACAGAAGTAAAAGCAGAGAGCGATTGATTGGAATTTTCGATTCCAGCGTAGATTATCCTTCCTTATGTCCACTTTGAACATTTGTACGGGTATTTGGCTCCTGAATTAATTGGTGATAAAACTTTACGCGTGCATTCCTACAACGGAAGGTGTGGGAAAGAAAAAAGTTGGAGGCACAGTTGAAGCACAGAGGGCATTCAAATGGTAAAAGGAATTGTTGACAGTAAGTAGTACAAGTTTAAGGTAAATAAAAAAAAGGAACGACGTCAAGAATAGCACAAAAGAAGGTGTACGAATTCAAAGAGTCAGCGTGTTTCACTTTGCAGACATTTTGGATTAACTCTTTGAACTGAAAGGAGACTTAACAAGAATATGCCACCCACGGTGAAAAGCATAAGGAAATAGAGCCCCAGGATATAAAAAGTTAAAAGAAGTGAGGGTCCGTATCATAAATGAGTAGAATATTACCAGGTAATACTAAGAATGAACACGGTTGAAATAGAAGAAGAATTCTACAAATTAATAAGGAAATCGCCAATAAAAACAAGATAATAAAACGAGATAATTTATTTATTCGTTTCTGGTTATCTTATTTCAGATAGTTTTAAATTTCAGTATCTTTCTACCCGTTCAATTGTGCTCGAAAGCCCAAAAACAGTATGTTAGAAAAGAAAAAACAGCAAATAGCACAACCTTATAAATTAGAATACGATTCATAAAATACTAAAAATTGAAGTGTCTTTCTGTTTGATTATAAAAGATTTACTGGTGGTTTACGTTCTTATTTTCAGCACAGCATTAGAGAAGCCAATAAGGTAGATTACATGAGATGCATCTACGCCACTGGCGGCTCGCGGGGTATTAATCTACATCGAAAATCTTTAGTAGAGAGAGTATGTTCGGAAGTCATGGAGATGTGGCGCCACAGTAGAATCTACACACACAGCAACGAGTTGGAGAATATTAATGGTAATAATTTAAACTGTTTCCTAGGTAACAAACAATTTATAATCGTTTCCATGGCAAAAATTCAGGCAAAGGATATTTATTTCATTCCAAACGAAATAGAATTCATTGTGTTTTAGCTTATAGAATAATAAATCACTGGAACTTTACACCGGAAACATGCCGGTTGTTTATTTTATGAGTGTTTTAGTAAAATGTTCAAT